>NQII01000001.1:339883-410650 GCA_002778355.1 Clitarchus hookeri
ACTAACAGCGGCGTGTGGTGAACTGTTGCAAGGTAAGCTGTGTTTTGCTCTGTGCTATGCCTAATAGTTTGCTAGTTTACGCATCAGCCACTTAAAAGTAATAGTTCATTTGACGTCACCGCAGGTGTGTTATGGGTGCCTCGCCGCTCTCTCGTGAGTGGCCGCAATACATCATGTTTCTCTCGGCTCCTCTCTGGTTCCTGGTACCTGCTACGTGCGCCGAGTTTATACAACACTGAACAAACACCACCATACCTTGCAACACTTAAACACACGCCTCTGCATACTAACAGTGTACGGAAAACTCGCCCGTGTGTGTGTGGCGGTTGTTTCGATGCGACTTTCTGGGTACGGGACACCGTTCAACCACCATGCCCACGATAGTAGACACGTTACACGTGAATAAATTTATTGCCGGCACTGTACACAGCAAGGCCTCAGTGTCCGGTCTTCCTTGTAGCTAATCTGATTTGTGGAATTTTTTTTTTACACCTTCTTGACATGAATGGTTAATGCCAATATCACCGAGTATGCAGCACGTTGTTGATTGGTTGTACTACAAGTGCTGAACACAAGTACAGTGCGTACCAAAATATTACGTGATTGCGACACTTGAACTCGGAAATCATTGTTTGAACTAATGGGTTAGGACGGGCGCCGTCCTGGCGCTCGAACTGCGTTGCAGCATTATTGAAATACGCGTATTTTGACGAAACTGTTAAATGTGCCCTCGATGCGAAAAGGAACCGCACCCCAGACGAAGATCGAATAATACTTTCAAGATGTCAACGCATGCTGTGAATATTATTTGGAGGTTTTTATCATAGTTAAAATTTGCTTTTACAGACCGCTGTATCTTGAAACATACTACCCGAACATGAACGAATTTACGATAGGTGCCTGCATTGAACTTTGCTACAGACTCCCTAACAATAAAATGGTAGGGTCACTGCTTGAAGTCCCGCGGGCACGCGCAGCACGACGAGAACACTGCACGCCATTTCAGAGCATTGCGCGTAGTGGCGACGGCGCACTTGAAGCGCGCGTCTGTGTAGCCCTTATCGCTTCTCCGCTTCTGAGCATGAAACAAGAAAATGCCTCCAGGTAGGCGACCACCATATGCTGGAATCTAATTAGCGCGACAGACGCGACGCGAATAAAATAATTTTTTAACCAATCAGCATCGAGACTTCTGTGACGTCAAAGCGACAAAAATCGCCAGCGAGACAAGATTTACAAATAGAATCTAATTTATTCGTGTAACGGGCGCGACCGATCTGTATATATGTCTAACACGCCATCTTATTCGTGCCAAGAGTTGTTTTCTGAGCGATAATCCTCCGTTTTAATAGGCAAAGCAATGCTTTTTTACGCCTAGGTGTAATTGCGGTTATTTTCTCGTGCAAAGTAGCAGTGAGCCTTAGAAAAAATTGTTGAAAATAGTGTACACGATAATGGTTGTCGTACAAGAGGTTATATATAGGCTGTTCACGGTAAAATGAGCACTTTTGAAAGCCCTGCCTAAGATCTACTTGAATGCACGTTATGTATTCTTCCGCCTTATGTAAAATTAACATTGACATGGGTCTCATCACTTTATTCATGCGTTGGTCAAGTGAAACTGTGCAATTATAAGAACATTACATATGTTACAAATCTGCTCATTTTTACACTTCGGTGCATTTAAAATAAAACCGAAAGCGAAATAAATAACTTCAGTTGTCACAAATTGTTACCTAACACTTTTAATTCGACGTTAAGTCATGGAACTAGTTTTCCTATACCATTACCAACTTTACTGGGCGCATATCACTGAGTGCACCCGATTAAAATATAACTTATGCAGGTAGGAGCAGTGACTTTTTTCTAAGGTTGATTTCAAAAGTGCTTACTTTATCGTGAACAGCCTTTAATATGTAGTGGCAAGCAACTATTTACATGTGGTATTTTTTTTGGAGTTAGTAGCGAATTTTTTTTTTTCGCTTAGCAAATTTCGCGCCATTGTGATCCCAGCATTAATTGCCGTCCTACAAAACAGGATGGCGAAGCCTACGTGTTACAGCTGTGATGTTCCCCGTCCTTGGCAGCGCAGCGAAGCTATTGTCAGTCGGACACACTTAGTACACCAGACAGCAGAACCTTGCTCAGGGCCGTGGCTAAAAGGGGCTTCCCCCTTCTCACTCCGTTCAAGGCAACAGGTCTTCACAAGCACCACGTGCATGAAAGGCAGACTCACACTGAAGTTATCGTGGCATTTGGTATACTAAAGTTTGCTCACGGTAAAGAGAGCACTATTGAAATCAACCATTGAAAAAAATCATTGCGGTACACGCTGACACATAGACTAAAGATGAGGTAGACCGCTTATTCGTCCTCTCCACATGTACTCCGACATTGACCTACCCCAATGTAACACAACTGTCATAGTCACACGGTCAAAAATTATGAACGTGTTTATTTATAACATAATTTTAAATGACAAGCACTTTTATATTTAAAAAATACCTTTACCAATTTGATTTTAATCAAACTGAAATTCATATTGGTTAGAGGAAGTATGAAAACATCCCAAAGCACTTGTTTACTAAACAGTGTTCTAACCTCAAATCCAATCCACGACGCGCCGTTTTTACAAGTCGTAATGGCAGAAGAGTAGTTCAATGTTGGCACACGGAGATTGATTGCGCGCAGCCAGCGATATCGGTCTACTTAAAATTTAGCCTATGCACTGGCACACAGGTTCCCAGTTAAGTTGGCAGCGTATTAATAGAGATAGTTCTAACACCTGACGTTGTATTGAGACTGTTATGTATACACTTAGGTTTACTGAACTGTAAGGATTCCTGTTTTATACACACAAGGGCACAAATTCGCATGAGGGATCACATTTAATTTCCTAAAATATACTTGTTTTCTGGTTGGATGGTGCATAAACAAAGTGAGACGGTCTATGGCAATGTAAATATTACATACAGAGGAAGAATACAAATAAGAAAGAAAGTAGATTCTAAACAGGGCTTTCGAAAGTGTTCAACTAACCGTGAAAAAACTATAACTTTGCGTTTTATGAAATATTTTCTTTGTTCACACTGGAGTAAAGAATGGCTCGTCTTTGGTAAATCGTACTGCCGATACATGAATGTTTGCACATATAGACAAATGGTAAATATACATATGAAAAATTGTTATAATATTATTTCAAACCGTGGCATCTATGTGCCAACCAAAAGTCTTTTCTCTCACCTAAATTAGCGCCTATTTGTCGTAAAATTTTCTTTAAATTTGGAGTTATTGAATTCGTTAATTTTTTTATCGTTCAATATAATAAAAACATACAATACAAACGTAAATTGGTAAGAATAAAAATTAATGCAGAAAAATTAAAACAAAAAAATATTGTCTATAATATGATTTGCTGGCACTACGTTAGTTTTACGTTATGTTGAAGTTGGGTCAACTTCACGCATGCCAGTCTCCCGTGGCGCAGTTGGATGGTGCGCCGCTGGTCTGAGGTGCGGCTTGTTCTGGGCTCGAATCCCAGGTAAGGCATGGTGTTAGTTTAAGTTAGGTCACATGTTACCGTCATCGGGGGTTACTTAAGCCGCCGGGGTAATTTTGTTAGGGAAATTTCGAATGCTGATATTGGCAACACTGTTTTGAGATTGATTGTTTCTGTTCGTGCCACATGGTTGATATTTTTATGAAGTTTTTTACTGTGTATTTTAATAGTTGGTATGTTCTAAAGGTAAGTTTATATACGTATATTTCTATGAAGGTTGACTTTATCATTTATTTATACCTTACATAACTTTAGTCACCAATATTATATTTTTAAGTTGAATTTAATATAAACATTCTCCAACATAACCTTAAACAATACTTTTATTGTTGTCCCACTACATAGATTCTATTTCCATTGTGCTTTTTTTAAATTTAAGCTTAAATTCACGGCTGTTTCATGTGTGGGGTAACAAAAGCCACTATGGGGTAACAAAGGCCACCAAGAACTAGTTGCTTTTGTTACCCGTACTCGTTTGTCATATCGTACTATATGAAATTATAAATATTTAACAAGTCTTTTTTCTCTTTTTCACTAGAAAAGATGCCTCGAAAGTACCAAAGGCCTATTGGAGCTGGAAAATATCAAAATTACACAGAAGATCACTTAAAAAAAGCAGTTGAAGAGGTGAAAAAAGGCTTATCGTTACGAAAATTGTTCATGGGCAACACGTCCTCGATCATAGAAACGGGGACCGAAAGGGTTAATTTATATTGACTGTGCAATTTAAGTTATTTATAGTCAGTGTTAATGGAGATATAAAACCTTTGTAATATCTGATCTATTCAGGAAACAACCAGACATGTTATGGAGTGATATTTCAAATGTTTTATTTAGAAAAGGGAGATGACACAGACTATAAAGTCAATTCAAGTTTACTTCCAACTTTTCGCGCTGTGTTGTATAAGTTAAACACTAGAATTGCCAAATTTCTACTTTTATCACTACTATTACCATCAATAAAAGTCTTGAACATTATTTTTATGTTTATTTGAGCCTTATGTATGGCTTTTGTTAACCCATCAATAACCATCTTAAGCCGAACATTGGTTTCTTACTAATGGCCTAAGTTATCCCCTCTACTGGGGTAACTTAGGCCACCATGTTTTAATTTTTTTAATTTTAACATGCATGTTTTCGAAAAATTTCCTGTGTGCAAACATAAAAAGTAACTACATACCCAAGTTTTAAGCTAATTAGTTAATCTCTAAAGTGCATAGTCTTGAATTGGCGGATGTTTGAAATTGAAAAGTAGCTTAAGTAACCCCCGATGACGGTAGTTTGTAAGCCGTCTCCTGATAAGCCTTCGGGCCTAACAGCGGGGGACGTCAAAAAGCCCTATACAATACATTGCAATACATTTTCTCACGTGGAAATATTACATTTTCGTCACCCTTAATTCAATGTGAATGCATTGCTGCGCGATCTATACATGAACATAACAACAACGCAAAGTTAACGCAACGATCTCCATGTTAATTTCAATGTGAATCATTCTTTAGATGTCGCGAGACATGTTCTGTCACAGTTAGAATAGTTGTGTTGACCAACAGAATACTTTTAGGATATTGTAGCAACTTTTGCTGTTGTACGTTCCATTAGCGTCGCAATACTTCATGTGTACACATTTTTGGCGTAATAAATCGTCAGAGAGAACTTCATGAATCTTGCAAAAAATTTTCTCACAGTGTTGGCGAAAATGTTTTTTTTATCGGCTCCCAAAAATCCTGTAGATTTCTGCTAAAGTCCTTATTAGCTTGTGTCCAACGTATTTTGAACTTTACAAAAGAGCGAAATGTCGTAATATTTTAATTGATTGTGTTGTGTGTACGCATACGTACACTGCAGCAGAAACTCGCGGAGTCAAACGTGAACGGTATTTTTTCTTCTCTCGGAAAGTTATCACAATCTGGTTAGTGGGTGAGTGAGTGAAGAGATTTGGGTGGCTCTTAACAGAAAGGCCTTGAGAGCCGATGAGGGTGATTGAGGTGAGAATGGAGCAGCGCCGGAATGATGCGACGTGNCCGACCAGTGGCATTGTCCGGCACGATTCCCACATTCGAAAATCCGGGAGTGACACGACCGGGGATTGAACCAGGTTCGCCTTGGTGGGAGACGAGCAGGCTGACCGATCAGCCACCGCGGCCCCTAATCTGGATAGTGTTAGTTTGCTCCCTTTCAAGGCCGCGGTGGCTCAGAGCTGCTAGAACACTTTCTTCCAAAAGAGACGAACCGGGTTCGATCACTGGCGGGTTCTCTCCCGGATTTTCGTACGTGGGAATCGTGCCGGATGATTCCGTTGGTCGGAGGATTTACTCGGGGCTCTCCCGTTTTCCCCTGTCCTTGCATTCCGGCGCTACTCCATCCTCTTTTCGCTTCGCCCTCATCGGCTGTTTAGCCTCCGATGTTAAGAGTCGCACTAACTTCTCCACTTCACACTTCTTACTTTCCTTGTCTAACAGTAAGGCTCGAAAGCGAGATGTGGTTTAAGCCCGTGTCACACTGTCAAATTATCGCCTACATATATATTAGACAATAAAATTTGAAGTAGAAATACAACAATCAAATTTTTTATTTAACAAGTTGAATCAAATAACTTTAAATGTATTTGAAAATGTGTCACACTGCAAACATTTTTTACTAATGTGAGCTAGTCTGAATTTTCATTTAAAATTTATTTTCAAATTGAGATAGTTAGTGCTTTTGTGTTTCCGTGCAGTACACTCGAGGAAGCAATGAAACAAATGTTGTGATTAATTTCACTTCTTTACTAAAGTGAAATTTTATTAATCAGCCATGCACACTGAAATATGCCTCTGATTTCTTAATATTATTGTGTTAATCACTTCAAATAGCACATACTTGAAGATTTCTATATAAATTAATTACTCTCATAACCTTATTTGGTTTCCATCAATTGTTCACAATTTTAAAGTTTCGTGATGTTGGAAACGGCCATTTTTGTCATTCATGATTCTGGTTGGCTGAGCTCATCAAACACAAAAAATATTTATATCACGTCCAATTTTCAAAATGTTTGATGAAAACTGGAGCCATCTAATTTTTCCAGACAAATATGGCGGCGATTATGACGTTTCGGTGACGGCACATCTTTCCAACTTTATTTGACAAAACTTAATGGAAACCGTTTGACGAAAAAAAAATAATATGACAGGTGCTTTACTCTGCAAGTAAACGAAGCAAAGATTTATGCAAGCTTTCTCTGCCAGTTTTGAGAGTTTCCAGAACCTTCCAGCTGTTCCTGCCGTAGATCAAAGGTGACGTAGACAGATTTTCAATGACTTAGCGATCGCCAATACAACTTTCAAAGTCACATGGTCAACAATGATGAGAGTGCTTGTTTCCGTTTGAGTTTTCAAACGGCCCTCGCTTTTACATGAATAAAATTATTTGGCTTATATGCTTATCACGGTAAAGTGAGCACTAATGAAAGCCCGAGATGTAATTACAGTCAATTAATGTATTTTATTTTAGCCTTAGACGTTAACTTCCGAGTGCATCTGAATAAAGACAATGTGTTTATTACTAACATGTCATTATTAATTTTAAAGCGGGGTTAAAGGATAAATAATGGCTGAAAGGAAAAAGTAACTAGGGCCTCATAAGTGCTTACTTTACCGTGAACAGCCTATACTTTGATATACTCCAGTTGCATTAAAACTTAGGTCAGAGGTAGTGTACACATATCTCGAAGCATTTACTTGCATGAACAGTGATATAACGTCGAATCCTCTTTACGTTTGATTTAATACCGTTATTGGTTAAAAAAAAAAAAAAAAGCAGCCCAATGTTGGAACACGGAAAGTGGCTACCGTGCAACTTGCATGCGCACACTATTTTACATTTCCTGTTCTGTTCCTTCTAGGCTTCGTGTCGTCAGTTCGTCGCCGTCAGTTTGTAGTTACTTTACTTAAGCATACATGGTAGAGCATATGTGTGTACACAAAATGTTTCATAGCTACATGGCAAACTACGACTGCGCGTTATTTCCGTACATTATATCTAAGGCAAACACATTTATACGACACATGCATGGGTGGAATGCGTGAAGCACCCGAGCAAGGTATTTGAAGGTTGTGAAATTCATCCATGATTTTCTGGGGGAAAGTTGGGTTTAAGGGAATGGCGAAAGTTAATTCTTAATCTAACATGTGAAAAATCAATAAACATTCGTTGTCAAAAATGTTTCTGTAAAATCAGGGTCGTGCCCCGTATCTTTTCCGGGAAATAATTTGATGATGAAGGCAGGCGTTACACTGGTCGCAGACCTCTGTACATTCACGCGTTATCCAGAAGGTTCGATTGTAGTGAAAAATGTGCAATTACCTCGTATTTATGCTCCAACTTCACGGGACTGCACCTACTTTGGGTCTCGTGTGTGTATATATATATATATATTAGTTTTTCGTAAAGAATGCGCGGGCAAAGTTTGTACATGTAATTACTAAACACCCTGCACACACACATACGTATATAGGCATTAATAGGACTGATTTCCGCCTTATACGGTCCCTCTGAAAGGAGCCTGGGTATATTGCACCAAAATTGATTCACCCTTCCCCCTCGGCCAGACTGGAATTAGAACTGTCGCATAACCCGTCAAGCCTCCTCGACACGTGAAGTTTGGAAATACCGAAGATACGTGGAACCGGCTGTCCTGCCCGACCGACAGACATTTTTTCCCACCCAACCTGCACTGAGTGAAAGGTTTGTTTCGACCAACAAAATACTGGTATAGGGCTAAAAATATATTTAGTTGCTCTAACATAATATTTGAGTAAACAACATTTGAAAAGCAACACAATTAATTTTGTTCATCAAAAAAAATATACGCTTGGACGAACAAAACTTCTGTATTGGGCCAAAATAAATTAGATTTTCGTCAAAATATTCAGTTGTATCAAATTCATATATTTGTTTGGGAACTCATTTGATTGCCTTCGTTCGAAAATACAGCTCGAGAGTTTGTTTTCATTTTTTGTGACAATTATGATAGTAGCAGTGTTTGTTGGTACGTTTATTGGAGCATAGTAATGGTATTAACGTCATAGTAAAACAACTTAACAACGAAACTAAAAGTACAGCTCTAAAACTTGAAATATTAATTTACGCACGCTGTACACAATTTCTTAAGAATGTACTTCACGAATTCTTTTGTAACCCGATGCAAGGAGACGAACACTGATGAATATGGCGCCGTGGTCAGACCAGAAGCTAGCCACTTTTAATACACCAGCGCGCATGCGCGGAATGTAACTGACGTAGTTTTGCAAAATCTGGGCAAGACCAATGCTATTGCTGCCAACTAAATATTTGGTTAAATTTAATAAATATATTTTCATCAGACAAACATTTTAGTGAGCACTAAAAGGCCTTAGTACTTTTCAATCTACGTATTAATATGCACTACAAATATGTTTTTTTACTAGAAACAAAATTTCGCCTGTGGAAGCATTAGCTTAACAATTTTTGTAACCGCTAACATATTTTTTTTTAATGATTGGCGGGCGCGGATGAAGCTTTAAGTGGAGGAGAATCAGCAAATGTTTGAGACTATATTTTACTTTCAAAGCACATCCGTTTATATTTACGTGAAACATGGGTACATTTGAAGAGTTTTACGTAGGTACTTTGTAAATGTTGGGTGATTGTGAAGCAGCAGTTCTTAAATACTATGCCCATTAAAATTCCTCTCCATTTTAATTAGGCGTTTCAATGGTGCCCGTCTTACAACAAGGTTACTGACACACTTCACTGACATGGAGAGAAAAATTAATTATGTGGCACAAAGTCATCCATACTATCAAAATGTAACTTCAGCTCACACCTACTATAAAATCTGTAAAATATAACATTTTTCGTTTGCAGTTTTCACATAATTATCTTTGAAGGTCACAATTTTCATGTTCTCGTGAGTAAAGAATTAAAAAAGAGTAAAATTATATACTTAAGTAAATCAGTGATGAAGGAAAAGTTATATCTTACAGAATTTAATTAGACTTTTAACGTTAAGGAATTTAAAGTTTGAAAATATTGAGCGGTTTCAAACACATGTTAATTTTACATTGATTTTCGCAGATAAGGAAAGTTAAAATAATATTTCGTAAAGAATTTGAGACATGATTTGAATTAAACATTGACAGTGAAATTAAATATATAATTTAGGCAAGTCGATTGAATTTTCTTATTCATCACAGAAATATCTGTCTGATTATAACGTACAAACAATGCAATAAAAGTGTTGTGGTGTCTGAAAATCCTACCAGTGCTTCACATAAGTACTAAATTATGACTCATTAGATAAAATGTACCCTTCAATTTTGAAACAAAA
The DNA here is from genome assembly GCA_002778355.1 of Clitarchus hookeri. Lineage (NCBI taxonomy): Eukaryota > Metazoa > Arthropoda > Insecta > Phasmatodea > Phasmatidae > Clitarchus > Clitarchus hookeri. Next base: position 349,795 of record NQII01000001.1, read on the forward strand.
AATGAATGAAAAATCTAGAGAAAATTCCCCAAGTCACAGTAACGTCCTCTATAGTTTCCACGTGAAAACACGCGTCCGGAAATTCCCGTATTGCTCACTTCCGAAATCGAGTAAGAGACTGGGAGATGACGAATAACTACTAAGCCAACCGTAGGTCTAATTATGAACATCTTGCAGACATTTTATCTCTAAATTGTGGTTATAATTCTGTTTGTCACTGCATAATCTCTGAGAAGGCCGAAACAGTGACAGTGAATAAACGAAAGTATTACTCGTCTCTCAAGACATTTCCACCACTAGTAGATGAAACAACCAAGGTTCCTGAAAATCTTCAGGAAGTTTCAGCAACACATCAAGTGCGGAGGACTCTTACATCTACAAAGAACTGTGAACAGTTCTTTTCCAGAAAATCAACGTTTGGATATAAAAAAATGTTTTAATATGTACGGGTGCTTCTTCACAATATTGTTTTATTTATGTTAGCGCATAATTCGATATAAAAGCCATTAGGATTTTTACCACCGCAGCAGGATGTACGAAATAAAATTTGCTTAATAATAACATTATAATAATCGTGTATATGAAGGAGGGTGAAACCCACCTCAAGTGCCCATTATCCCAAAAATCCTGACCCAGTTGGAGCTGAAATAGCCAATGGCAACGCACAACACGTTTCCACATGCAAAACTCAGCGTGTGACTATTTCGGGGTCGATTCTGTCCTTCAATTTGGATGATAAGCCTGTGTGTTAACCACATCACCACCTAGGCCCCTTGCTGTCTGACTGATCAAATCCGTATACCACAAGTCCTTCGGAAATGCCCCAAAGCCACCCCCGTCATTCCCAACACCCTTATGCTTAATGCCGATTTTATTTTGAAATCACTGAGACTGTATTCGACAGCTATATACGTGAGTATTGGTGCACAATTGATCCTAGAAGTTCAAAAGTTTATGACTTATTTTGAATGCCTGTTTAATTTTTTTTTAAGTTTTCACGTATCGAGCGCTTTTCGTAGTTTGTTTCCTGTTCGCACTTATGTACTTACAGGGCCTATTTGCGAGTTTTTCACGCTCTAAGTTTCAGAAAGTGAACGTATTTTACAGATTTTCTCGCATGATCTTGTACAAATTCCTGAAGTCTGATTCGCGAAGTTTCATATTGTCGCCGCTTTTAACCAGTCCTAGGTGTATGTCGTACGTCGTTAGATAGAACTTATTGATTTATGAGTGCAACGTAGTGAAGAATCACTACACTTAGTAGTACTTTTGTTACAAAAGGTTCTGAAGCTCAAAGTGTCAACACTTCTCGGAAACACTGATACAAAAAAACCAAGAAACAGCGACCATGCAGCGACTTGTGTAAACAACGCTGTTTTTAGTTTGTTGCAGACTATAAGTTAGCTGGCAATTAAAACTGATAACAAGTATTTTATTTTTAAAAAATTATAGCCAATTACAGTTCCCGTTAGTAGATAACCGTCCTTCAGAGATAGCCAGTGATTTTAGTGTTCGCAAGTACCCGATTTTTAAATATGTCAACATGCACACTGTCAAAGTAGGGTCCGTTATTGCCAAATTAAGTAGAAATAAGCTTCTTTGCCGTTGCCTTGTGAGGAAGTAAGGATAATAAAACAATTTCCTGTGGCGTGTCATGCCATCGCTTCTTGGAATGGGCACCTGATGGACGACGTCTGGGAGGTGTTTTTGTCCTGAATTTGGAGGCGCCTTGGTCCTTAGTGACGAAGTCAACAAACGACAATGCCAGTTGAGTATATCTCTCATTTTCCCAGTGATTCAGCAAGTGCAACGAATAACCAATCAGAAATGCGGTAACGTGAAGTACGTCCAACTAATAGTTCTGAGATGTGTGCAGTTGGCATATGAGTATCGAAAAATAGAAATCTTTGGGATTTTTTTCACCCCTCATCTACCGAAGGAAAACGAAAGTATTATTAAGGCTCATTCAGCTAAGCGGCGATTTTTACAGCAACTCGTCAGTCTGGTCAATTGTTTGCTTACTTCGTAAAGGACTATCGAGTTCTTGTTCCAAAAAATCGTCTGGTATGAAAGCGTGGTCAGGGTGATGGGCCACGATAAACACAGCCGCAACTCGCTAGGCAAGAATAGGTGATAGACCTTTATCCGCTCTTCGGATAGCTTCCGTAGAGTATATTTTTAATTTCAATTGGGCGACTAAATATTCCAAACTCTTATTATTTTTAATTTAACACATTCAGTTCAATGAGATGGTAGTTGTGAAACATTTAATAATCTTTGTAATATATAATTTAATTGAGCAGAAATGCTTAAACTGTTATCCGCGGATCCCCGGGGACCCTTGAGCTTATAGTCAGGGGTATGCTAAAGAAATTTATAGTTAGCTTTTCATAAAAATAAAAATGTTGTTATTATGCTGTACCTGTGTAAAGATTTTTGTTATTAATGAAGTTGGTTTTTGCAAGATTTGTTGTAAACTGAACTTGAGACTGTAACAATTTTTATAGTGAAAAATAAAGAGGTTGTATACATGAGAATATTTTCTTTGCATGTATTAAAGAGATGGTTGCGGGTCCGGCAAAATGTACATCATAAATATTTTGTAGAACTACAACAGGTTTTCTTGTACAATGTACAAAACTTATATTTGTAATATTACAAATTATACCCTTGCACTTCAACATATATTATTAAAAATAGAAAATTAAATTTAATATTTTGTCATAGAAAACAAATGTGAAAATGAAGTAAGAGAGAAATATAAATATAAAATAAATGAAATAAATAGTTGCACATCGCCAGCATAAGGATTCGATCTCACGCCTCTTTAGTCGCTTCGTCGCACCTTTAACCACGTGACCAACTTGACAACGTATAAGGTTGGATACTGACTATTATTTGAGTTTTTTTTTAAACAGTGTTTCTCGTTATTTAAACTTACGTTGTTTATCTCTTTGCACGCAAATACAGTAGATATAAATAACCGGTTCTGAGACAGGAATCCAGAAGTAGGAGTCAGAAACCACCGGCCATGACGTCACAGGTGGAGGTTGCAGGCGGCGGCAAGCGGCCTGGGACGGCCATTTCATCGATAAAATTGACTGTTTCACCCTAAACATCACTTCCAAAATTAATAATTTGACAAAAAAAAAAAATTTTCCAACAAAAAATTTTTAAAGAAAAATGGAAAAATTAGGAAAGCGAATCCAAAGCTCCTTGAAGCAAGAGCCAAAAAATCCCCAGTCGAGCAAGAGGATTAGAGGTTCTTAGTGGAATGAGTCACTTAATCCTCAGACAGGAGAGGAGTATTCGCGACTCCAAGCCAGGTTCAACGGACTGGGGAGGATTAGTGGACCTGGCTCCCTCCCCCGACCGTCATCCTGCACCTACCACATCCACGCCTCGCTCCCTCCCCCCATAACCCTCACCAATCTCCTTTCTTCATCCTTACCTCAACCCCTCCCCGCAAAAACCTGACAATAATTGTAAAAATCGCAAAAAATCGAAGCATTAATTACAAAAATTGAAGAACATATAATATTACCCTCGCACTCATGCCACCACCCTAGCCTCACACCCTCTCCGCCCACGTCCCCACCCAATCATAAAAAATACCGAGAAAAGTCGCAAAAAATCGAAAAATTTATTTTAAAAATTGAGGAACATATAGCGTTAACCTCACACTCACCACACCGCCCTAACCAACCAACCCCCTTTTTTTCCGCCCTCTACCCCCCTCACACGTCCCAGTCACAAAAATTGAGAAAACAATTGCAAAAATCGAAAGACACTAATCAAATTTAGGAACATATTACGTCACTTACTCAGACACTCATGCTGGATGCTTGTGACCTTAACCTCAATGACCTAGGGTAATTAAAAACCGAGAATAAATTGCAAACATATATAAGTAAACTAATAAACATTTGGGAGCATATTACGTCATAAACTCCGACACCCATGCGGTTGTCGGTGGCCTTGGCCTTGTTATACAGAATATAAGGTAATTCGCTGATGCGGACTGCACTACACTAATCTGTGGTCAAAACTAAGTAGAAAAAAAACTCTTTCACAAAAACACATAAGACCCTTTGTTTACGATAAAAACGCTATGGAAAGTCCAAAAACCAATGTAGCAAACATGTGGTAATCCAATTAGATAAGGGTGAGGGGATGTGGCAATGCTGCAACTAATGGGTCTGTCGTAAGGCATACGACAAGGGAACGAGCAGAGCTCAGTAGTGCCAAAGAGGCCATGGAGTTCACATGAAGCCATGTAGTTCACATGCAGTGAGTACTGGGACATGGCAATGGCCACGGGTGCATCCAGCGGCCAAGCTCCATGCATGCTACATGCATCCGACATGCGAAAAAGTGCGTTGCTATGGGCAGAGGAAACTTCGAACATCTGTTATGACGTTTCAACGATTTGCATGCTGATGATGTATCCTGTGCTCAATGTGAATTAAAGTAATTTTATCTACTTTAATGAGGTTTTTATCGTACGCTTTTTTTTACCAAAAAATATTTTCTACTTAGTTTTGATCACAGCTTAGTGTGGTGCAGCCCGTATCCGCGAATTACCTGACAACTTGTATAAGCTTAGTTACAGTGAATTCCCCATACCCCGTGGCATTCGTTGCCAGTACATTATCTTAAATCGACAGTATGAAACAGAGAATTAATAAACATTCAGTGCCTAGAATTTTAATAAATAATGACACTGATTTGGGTGTAAATTGCACTCTCGCTTCTTTGAGCCTCCCCAAGTACACTTTCCATCGCTTGTGATATATTTAAGTGTTTACTAACGCTTTCAGAATTCCTTGTAAAATATATTCGTAGTAAAGTCAAAAGTTCGTAGATGCCGCAGTGCGTGACTGCCCGAACTCGCGGCGCCAGTCCACGAGTGTATTGATCGTCGCCATGATGCGTAGCTGCCTACACTCGGGGCACCAGTCAGTTCACGAAGTTATTGACGGCGGTAATATTGAGTTTATACGTTTAACCTTGACAAGTATACGGTGCTGTATATTTGCTAAAATTACTTGTATACGTTCAGATGCTTGCTCTGAATGCTACTTAAAATTAAAAGATAAATATTTTTAATTACGCATCCTAAGATATTTAATTGCAATAAGAAAATGATAGTTCAGTGTCAACAGTTTTGTGAAATGTTCTGTGTTACTCCGTAGTAATTACACTCATCGTCAAAAAAATTACCCCCACAAGAAATCTATCTACAGAAATGAAACCTGGTGGATAAGTATGAACATGTAAGATATGCAGATGATTCAAGTTACACGGTTGGCCCCGCAAGTAACGTCAGCAAGGGCGGGACTTATAGATGTACCTGCGGGGCTATGTAAGATAGTACCGGTGTGCATGATTTACATTCTGACTCGTGCTGTTTTGTTGGTCGTACCCATGCAAAGTGTAGTATGCCTCGGAGACTAGTTCGACAGCACTTCGAACAGTTGAACGCGTTCGAGAGGGGTCACATCGTAGAGCTGCGGGAAACGGGTTGGTCATTTCGTTGTATTGCGCACCATACCAGTCGTGCGGGTATTTTCATGGCACGCTGTTGGCGCCAGCGGATAGTGGCAGGCACGCACTCACGACACGCAGGATCTGTGTGACCGTCACGAACCACACCGAGGGAGGACCGATGGATTGTCCGACAAGCGCAGAGTGCCCAACCACCACGATTGCGGACATTCAGCGAGCAGTGATGCTCACCCTGCAGCATCATGTGAGTACTACTATCGTCGGCAGGCTGCTGCACGATGCAGGACTACGTGCACGCAGGCCGTTACGACGACGGCCGTTAACCCCACATCAAGGTCGTCACAAACTGCAATGGTGTCGTGACCGACTGACAATTGAGACCCGCAGAATGACAGTGGATAATCTCAAGAGATGAGTCCCGCGTCGTTGGGTTCAGTAAACAGGGAGCAGAACTAAGATGAACGATTGGATGTCACACCTCACACGACCAGACCTCCTGGTGTCATGGTGTGTGGTGCGATTTCGTAGAATGCCCGATCACCGTTGGCCTTCATTAAGAGGCACTTTGACAGCCCAACGGTAGTTTCATGAGGTCTTGTAACCACTGCCATTTCAATAGCGTGCCTTGAAGTCTTGAGTTCTCTGTAATGGTCAGCCGCATCGCCAGACCTATCCCCAACTGAAAACATGTGGGATGCTATCGGCCGCTTTATTGAGACTTCACTCCTACTGAAAAACCTGCTGGAATTTCAAGCGAATATTCAAGCCCTATGGGTTGGGTTATCGCATGACACCATTGGGAACCTCTACAACGACGTCTGGCAGAATCTGTTTACAAACATGGCAGCCCGACATCATACTGAGATAGTATGCGTAGCGAAAAAATATATATTCCTCATACTGCTCACACCAGTCTCAATTTTGATATTTTTTCTTGTTCTTTATGATGTTTGCCTTCCTTCCGAATAGAATTACAATCCAACACTTCATTTTGGGTGCAACTATTTTTTTGATGACTGGTGTATTGACATCGGCTCAGCGTGTGGCCATTTGAACACATATTTGAGTATAATAAGTCAATATTCTAAAACAGTGTTTTTCAACCTTCTTGAATACGTGACCCCTTTACAAGTTAACAAATTCTGGCGACCCCCCAGGACCATAATACAACTATGTAAGTGACTTCAAAAACGACATATTTAATTTCCTTCCTATTGAGAGCTCTATTGATCGAAAAATGAAGTGTGCTGTGCAAGATATTTGCAGGCGCTCTGCAAGTAGTAGTGTATATTCTTTGTCGCGGGGAAGATGCGGGAGGCGAGAGGAGGTCAGCGCCCCGCACCGTCTCTCGCGCCGCCGGAACGTTCGCACGCTTTCTTCCGCTGTAAGTTGTCCGAGTGCGCCGACGAGTATAGACGCGATCGTATTGTTTTTGCGCTTCGCTCTGAGCGAGCATAAAATTGATAAGTTTCTGAGAAGATCTGCGCAGCCCTCCACGCCTGGCACAAGTGGCAGTAGCGGAAGAAGAAAGAAAAAAAAATATATATATATGACGACAATTACTTGAAATATGGATTTACTGTCATGAACAATAAACCTCAATGTATAATTTGCGTTGAAGTATTATCACGTGAGAGTATGAAACCATCAAAGCTTATTTGTCCGGCACCTCTCAATCAAACATTCCAAGGAAGCTGATAAACCGTTGGATTTCTTTGAACGAAAGCTGAAAACCCTTAACCAACAGCAAAATACTATGATTCACGTAATAAAATAATATTGTTATTTGTTAATTAAAAACAATATTTATATATATATTATTTTACTCAATTATTTTTTTGTTTTTCTGATTGTTGTTGTCTGTTTTTAGTTATCCAGTGTCAACGAGAACGCATTATTAGCTAGCTACCGAGTCGCTAATGCATGGAAGCCGCATACAGTTGCAGAGAATCTTATTTTGCCAGCAGCCTTGGATATGGTTGAAATTATGTTATGTAAGCAGGAGGCAAACAAGCTAAAAAGCATACCACTTTCTGATAATACTATTGAACGCAGAATAAATGATATGGCCAGTGACATTCAAGAACAAGTAGTTGAAAAATTAAAGAAGAGCCCGCATTTTGCTTTGCAGTTTGACAAATCTACTGATGTTTCAAATTGTGCACAATTTGTGGTATTTGTGCGCTATGAAGCAGATGAAAGTATCACAGAAGGCATTTTATTTGGCAAAGCACTTCCTGCGAACACTACAGGCCAGTGTTTGTACGACAAGTTTTTAGAATGCACTCGCGACTACGAGATTGATTGGAGAAAATGTATCGCCATTTATAGCGATAGCGCTAAAGCTATGACTGGCAACAAGAGCGGACTCGTTGCGAACTTAAAATAAATAATGCCCAATGTTTCATGGACACACTGCTTTCTTCATTGAAAAGCTGTGGCAGCCAAGGTATTACCTTCTGATTTAAATGATGTGCATATTGAGGTGATCAAAATTGTGAACTTTATTAAAGGTAAAGCCTTGCAAAATCTACTGTTCCGAATGGTTTGTGAAGACATGGATCCGCTCCATCAAAATATCCTTTATCATACAGAGGTCAGGTGACTATCCAAAGGAAAGGTATTGACAAGAGTTCTGGACCTAAAAGCTGAATTGTTAATGTTCTTACATAATGCTAAATCTGAATGTGCGAATTATTTTTGTGACTCTGTTTGGTTATTAAAATTAGCATTTCTCGCAGATCTTTTTAACCACCTTAATATTTTAAACATAAGCCTTCAAGGGAGAGAAGAAAACATTCTAATGGCAAAGGATAAAATCAAAGGATTCCTCGCAAAACTTGGTTATTGGTCAACGTCTTTACAAAAAATGATGTATGAGTCTTTCCCTTGCGTTCAGAATATTGTCGAAGAAACTGCAACGGACCAATCGTTGGTAGTAAGTTCTCACACTCCTTGCATGATACAGAGCTTGCATAATTTGGAAGAGAAACTATTAAGTTACTTTCCAGAACTGGACTCTGAAGCTGACACAATGGGCATAGATGGACACTAAATCCTTTCTTGTATATGTCAGTAAAATTGGCTGATCTAATAACGAATATGAAAGAAAATCTTATAGATTAGCTACTGACGGCACGCTTAAAATGGAATTTCATTCGTTAAATATTGACGTTTTCTGGATGAAGAGAAAACAAGAATATCCAGAGCTGGCAAGGGACGCTTTAAAATTATTATTGCCATTTGCCACTTCCTACTTATGTGAAATAACGTTCTCTTCAATGGTGAACATAAAAACTAAAAAGATAAATAAGCTCCAATTGAAAGTGATGTGATTATATGCGCCTTAAAAATAGAACCACGATTTGACAAATTATTAAAAATTAAACAGACACATCCTTCTCACTAAAAAATGCAGTTTTTTATTGTAGTGTACGACCTTTAACCCTTGCCTTTTTCTTTTACCTGGCTTGCGAGCGCGACCCCCCGAGCAAGGCTATGCGACCCCCCTGGGGTCGCGACCCACAGGTTGAAAAACACTGTTCTAAAACTACATTCTGGTTATTTACCATTGCCTTCTTCTCACACTCATGTTGACTGTATCGACAGTGTCCATCGATGAAAGCAGCAGCAGCAGTATTTGGTCACCATTTGTGATAATCCCCCCCCCCCCAAAGCATTAAAGTGAGAAAATAATTTTACACCAGAACTCTTGTTGCTCCTTTCACGAATTCTGTTTCCATTGGTGTTTCCAAATTCATTGTAATGGATATTACAATTACCTATTTGTTTTATAGTAAATTTACTTCCACAATATTCTTCAACTTTTGTTGTAGCTTCTGGTCCTTGAGATTATAACTTGCTATACTGTATGCTTAACCCTGTCTTGACGTAGTATACGTCCAATGTCATTGCTCTCCTTTTAATAGCTTGTTATGCTTGTTTTCCTGTTAGTGTAACTCGTGAGAATGAATGTACGTATTTAAATAAAATGTATTGAAGTGTTTTTGTACTGATTTCTGATTGTATTCGTGAAGACGAGACTTTATATATATAAATGTATGTATTAGCACCGATAATAATAGTTTTAATTTGAACTCATTTTATTCACACAAATAGGTTACCAATACCACATAAAAAAGTATTTCAAAAACACTCCATAAAGACGATGTATTCTCCTGAAAATACTGTATAACCAAAAACTGCTCAGTTGTTGTATGTTTATGCTTTATATTTATGCTTTCTTTGATGATTGGTTCCATGGCCACAAACAGAACCTCCTCAGTGGTCGCAAATATACTTGAACCAATGAGAACCGTCTCTTTCAACATATGTCTACAAAGTCATTAAAATTTTCTCAAGTCGTATTGTTATCAAAATTATTTTACAGTACCTAATAATCATTCTGAGTATCTTGCTGAGAAGCAATAAGTGCAGTTCATTATTGGCTTAACATTTCACATTTTTTTCACACACCTAAAGTGTATAAATACAGAGAAAATAAACAAGTACTGGAAAACTTCCAACAACTAGAATGTTGCTAAACCACGTTTTACTACGAGTGATAGACCAAAACATATATAATTAATTAATTTTAATTGGTAACTTCATACAGTAACTAAGTACTTTTAAGCAGTCTTCGGATTAGAATTTTTCGCCTGTCTCACAACAATATTTTCAGACTCCTTTTTAAAACTTCGCCAAAAGTAGTTTACTAGCACTTTAACGATTCTCGTCATTGCCGAAAAGCCCACAACAATAATTATGCAAGTAGGCATTTATTATTATGTATACAGCAATGCGAAGAAAGATTCATAATTTTAATTGCTCTTTCATTCTTCTTGGACGCCCGCCATTTCTCGTTTTTAATTCCACCAGCCAGACAGAATATCGTTGGCGTCTTTTACTTACTTCAAGGTGTGATGTCATTAGTAATTTCATTTGTACAGCATAGCTGCCTCCCTGTATCCCACATGCGTCAAGCTACCACTTGATAAAATTAAACTAAGACTTGTAACTCCGAACATAGGGGAAGTTAAAAGCATGCTAGTAAGTACACTCCATTTGTACTACCAGAACAAATGACTTAAATACCATTACTATTCACAGCGAATTTTAAAAATAGAAACCTGTTGGTTTTGTCACCAATATCCGACAGGTAGTGGGGCCGCAGTGGTTGTAGTGTCGAGAGTGCTCTCCGCCCACCAAAGTGAACAGGGTTCGATTTCCGGCGGGGTTGCTCTCGAATTTCGCACGTGGGAATCGTGCCAGACGATGTCGCTGGTCGGCGGGTTTTCCCACGGATCCCCCGTTTCTCTCGCCCTTGTATTCTGCCGCTGCTCCGTTTCTACCTCGTTTACCATCGTCGGCTCTCAAGACCTCGTTGTTAAGAACCACCCAAATCTCTCCACTTGCCACTCCGACAGGTAGCAACGAACTTGCTCGCTGATGAACACCCCTGACTTAGATTTCAGAGCCAACACGGTCGGTTAAGGTTTTACGTTCGAGGTTTGTGTATGGAAAATATAAAATTTATTTTGGAACACTTGGCAGACTAGACACTAGTAATTTATGCCGTGGGTATATCTCAAATGAATCCCTGATACGTCATTTTAGTCACATTTTCGTCACGCCTTAGTGATCATGGCCACTTAGAAATTTATTTATTTAATGTGCGTAGAATCCTAAACTGTTTACAGACCCTTAATCCCTATATTTTATGTTTTCCGTATCGGAATGTGCATTATCGTAGCACCTTTGACATTATCGGTAATACTGGCCACAATAAATAATGGTCTGTCATATTTTAATATCAGTGTCATATTTTTTTATCACCATGTTATTCATAAAGCAAACTATCATGCACTAAGAAAAAAATATATATACATATTATTTAATTAAACAAAGTTTGTTTGGCGCAACCGAATTGATTATTTTTATAGGGGGAATGAAACAGTTAGTTGCTGAAACCAAATTAATTTGTTGTTCTTATTTGGTTTCCCCAAACTGAGATTTTGTTGGTGAAACTAAAGATTTGTTTGGCTCTACGCGCATTAAACAGTTTCGGTTAATATAAAAGTAACAGAGGCCTGACCGAAATTCGAACTTAGATCGTTTACGCCGGAACGCTATGCCCTACCTAGTAAATAGGTATTCTATTGAAAATATTACTTTGCTTGACTTACTGAACATAGGGGTTTTATATACTTTAAGCAAGCAAAAATACTACACCTAGTTTAAAGGAATTCTTGAACCAGTTTTATTTGTAGTGATGTTTTAAATTACCTTTCACGAGGAAAAAACTTCTAGGAGTTATATAGGCGTTACTCGCACGAATTTTAATACACAAGACATAAAAAGTTACGTCAAATTACCTTTATCCAAAACGTAGGCGTAATCTCAAAATCTTAACCAAAATAGAAAAATTGCATGAAAATTTTTTTTTCAGAGCCTTGCTTCGGTTATATTCGACGGAGTACAGCCGAGCTTATCCAAACTGCAGCGCGTGTGAGTAGTTATGCACCACTCATTGCGAGACTTCCGGTTCGAACACTGCTCCAGAAAAACCAATCTTTGAGAATCTGTTTTCTTCTAAAATAAGCGTTTTTTTCTGAGAACGATAAACGTAGAAAACAAACTAAATAAATAGCAACGAAGCTTTTCATTGAACGACACTCAAACTCGGTACCTTGATCCAATGTATCTACACATATCATATCAAAGTTTTGTTTTAACTTTTCTAAAATTTGTACTAAAGAATTAACCTAATACATGCATAAAATAAAGTACATATATTGGTCAAATTTGAGATATTATTTCACTTACTCCTACAGACTAATGTAAAGATAAAGGTCTCATGTTAGTGATTCATACTTATTCTTCCCCCATGTCAAGTCATTTTATCATGTTTTAAATTACACGTTATTAATGTTACAATGGTATTGTTTAAAATTCGCAAACGCTGACATTAGTTTTAGACAAATGCCGAGTAGCCTGAAACCATCGAAGTCTCACCATTTCACGGAAAATACATAGGTTCAAGACCTGTGTTCTCTTACTACTTGTTCGAAGGTAAATAAAACAATTATTCCACTTCTTGGTTCCACGTCCGGTGTTTACAAATTAAAACCAATTTTTTTTGGGGGAAAGCATTTTTGTAACAATAATACACAATGAATTTGTAATGGGTACAAATGAAAAGTGTTTATTTATGTTCATAAATAATATTATAATACTATACACCAAGTGCAATAATCAATTATAAATAAACCTACTCATGCACTATCATATTCCCATAGCAAATATACGTGCTGCGTTGTTCAATAGGGAAGTATAACCATGAACGTGGTATTTCGTTGCACGGTTCAGAAATTTTTCTAATGAAAACAATGCACTGACGTCAGAGCCACTAATCATCCTAGCCGGATAACGATGATTCTATTTCCTCCCGGATCACGAGGACTGGTCTAGAAAAAAAAACAATGTCACATTTTCACTAGAATGAGTGATGTAATCAGCTAGAATACAAGAGGAAACTTTCACCTCTTTATCTAATCTGCAGCGGAACACTGCTTCCGTCAGAATGTCATTTCCTCAGAGCACACGACTGAGAACTGTTTTTGTCAAGAAGTGACGAAGGCCAAGCACGAACATGTTCGCCGTGAGCTGCTATACTATCAACTGCAGATGTTTGTGGAAGTAAAGTATGACGCAAGGGCTTCTTTGACAGACACACAAAGATTTGATTGGCACACAGGCAGTTTCCTCCCGTCTAGTTTGCTGGCTCTGCACACATTTCCACAAATTACTTTTTAAAAATAGCTGTCTAGCATTAACAAACCAGATAAACCAATTCTACTAGTATTATTGCTATGGATATAAAATCTGAAATTTGTAATTCCATCTCGCCTTAAGGATCCCGCTTGCCTGGAGCTTGTACTGCGTTGCAGGGTGTTTGCAATCCTGTTTTTTTTTTTACAAAACCATTAGACGTGCCCCCAGTTTGTTTACCTACGGAAATACATCACTCTCCAAACGAGACCGGAATGGTACTTTATATTTTCCACGCATGCTGCAAATATAATTTGTAGCTCTCCAATATACTTAACAACGGCTTTTTCAGACTGCCGTATCTTAAAACCTGCTAGCCTGACACGATCCAGACTATGATAGGAGACTGCATTGAAATTTGCTGCGGACTTTTCATGAATAAGATGATAGGGTAACCGTTGAAAGTCCCATACGTGTACGCAGCACTACGAGAACACTGCGCGCCAATTCAGAGCCCTGCGCGTAGCGGCGATGGCGCTCTTGTAGCGCGTGCCAGTGCAACCCTTATAGCTCCCGGGCTTGCTGACAAAAAAATGAGAAAAACGATGGAGGCAGCCGGGACCCTTAAGGGTAATCTACTTAGGGGTGATGCCTAGTGCGGAACCGGCCAAGCGAAACGTTTGGGTATTTTACACATTAAATTATTGGAGGCGTGTCTCGACCACCTTTCACGATATCGCTTTTAAACAAAAATCACTTTGTGTCCTTTGAAAAGGGGAACAATGCTACAAGAGAGCAAGCATGGGAAATTTAATGCGGTTTTATGTTTTTGGCGAGTCTATACAGATTAATTTCCTCACAATTTTCAGAGTATTACCAATTTTACAGAAAACGTTTTATGGCAATATGACCCGCGCAAAGATGGACGAAGTGTTTCTTCTTGCTTGTAAGCTATATCGTAAAATGTGGTCAAGATACGCCTAAAATAATTTAACATGTAAAGCCAAGTCCTTTCACGCCACTGGACCCACACTGGGCTGCTGCGTTAGGCTGACCATTGGGAGAGACTATAAAATGCTATCAACAACCTAAATATTTAGAGCATTGCCTGTGTCTGTACCGGGCTCTTAGTTGGCTTCTTTAATATTTGAAGATTATATATACATATATATATATACATATAAATACCTATATATCTAATAAATGCATGTCCGAAAATAACTTTAATAAAATATTTATAAAAAATAATCAACAAATAAGATAACTTCTACACTTTACCCTTGCATACTTAGGGAAATTGTAATGACTACTACCCTATTATATATCCCGCCACAAAAAAAGAAGAAAATAAGGTTTTGATATATGTTTATAAATATAATTCTCCTGTACGTGTGTATGTCACTGAACTCCTTCTAAACGACTGTACCGATTTTTATGAATTTTATTGTGTGTGTTTGAGTGGGTCCCTGGATGGTTAAGATTCACAATTGGACCCGGTAGATGGCGCTGCGATCGGGTTTCAGGAATGTTTGTTTACAAAAAAAAATTTTTTTAGTTTTTTTTTAAGATTTTTCGCATATCAAAACATATAACCACACAGTTTCACCCCCCTCCCCGCATATTTTTTAAAACAAAAAAAAAACTATAAGTTCATGAATAATTGACGTTGTTTTGATATTTAAGATTTTTCATATATCACAACATATAAAATTTACGGAGTGTTAAACAACATGTAGGTTTGTTCAACAAATTGTAACATTCATAAAATTCAAATATAAGTTACTTATATTTATGTGTTGTGTGTTTATTACAGAACAATTCCACGTCTTCGTTAGACGAGGAGGAAATTTTAGTCGACGTACACGGAATTCACAAATAGTCCAGACCCGTACGTTCAATAGAACGGCAGAAGATCAAATGACGGACAATGCAAATTTAAGAGACCAGGTTGCAAACACACATGCAAATGAAAGTCAAGAGCAACGCAAGGAGCGCCTTCGAGCTAATGCATTGAGACAAAGACAGGCGCGTCAACGAGCCACCGACGCACACAAAGCATATGAACTACAGCGCATGCAAGTATATCGCACATTGACACGTGCATCACTTCTCCGCCTTGCATTCGAATATTAGTCGGACATCGACTATTCGTCACATTCACAAATTGTCATCGGCGCTATGGACAAAGAATGCCAACACTGCCATGCATTCAAATACAAAGGTGAATCGGCCGGTTTCTGCTACGCGTCTGGAAAAGTTGTAATGCCACAATTGAATTCGCCGCCAGAACCATTGAAAACACTATTGGCTGGAGCCACACATCAATCAAATTTTTTTTTGCGTAAAATTAGTAAATTCAATTCTTGCTTCCAAATGACATCATTTGGAACAACAAAAATCTTTCAGAATCAGGATGGTCGCAATTTTGAATCAACGTTTAAGATTCAGGGCCAAGTGTATCATCAAATCGGTTCTTTAATGTCAATGCCTGATGCCAATCCAAAATTCTTGCAAATCTACTTCATGGGCGATGAAAAGCAACAAATAAACACATGCTTCCAATACAACCACATCGAGCAGATGGAGGAGCGAGAAATTGTGGCGACTTTGGAACAGTTTTTGCGAAATCACAACCAGTTGGTCCAATTGTTCAATACTGTTTCAAACAAACTGAAAAACGACAGCTACATGATCGTCATCAAAGCAGACAAAGTGCCATCAGGAGAGCACGCAGGCCGATACAATGCACCAACCGTTAATGCAGTTGCAGTTGTTATGGTTGGCGATGCATACGAATGTCGAGATATACGGATCCAACACAGAGATAACACGGTGCAGACAATTCAAGACAGTCATCGTTCTTACGACGCTTTGCAATATTCATTGATATTTTGGGAAGGAGAAGATGGATATCATTTCAACATTAAACAAAGAAATCCAGCGACAGGTACAATATACACATTATTTTATTTTTTATTTTTCTGTACGATTAATTTATTTTTGTCTTATTGCACTTTGCAGGTGCAGAAATCAAAAAGAAAGTGAGCGCAATGAACTTCTACGCATATCGGTTGATGATTCGTGCAAATGAAGACAACAACATTATCCGATGCCGCCAGCTGTTTCATCAATACATCGTTGATATGCATGCGAAAATTGAAAGCGAGCGATTACAGTACATCAAGTATAATCAAGCGAAGCTGCGTTCTGAGGAGTACATTCCATGCGCGATGCTATTGTCAGTAACGTAGATAAAACAACTAATATCAACGACATCGGTACCGCATATATTCTTCCATCATCATATATTGGTAGTACGCGCCATATGCAAGAATACATTCAAGACGCCATGACTTTCGTGCGCGTACGGCCGGCCAGATTTGTTCATTACGTTTACGTGCAATCCAAACTGGGATGAAATTAAAATTTCGTTATTGCTAGGTCAAACAGCAATGCATCGCCATGATATCACAGCACGTGTCTTCAAACAAAAATTAAAATTGTTGATGAACTTGATTACACATTACTATGTATTCGGCGAAACACGTTGCTGGCTGTGTTCTGTTGAATGGCAAAAAAAGGTTTGCCACATGCACATACAGTATTTTGATTTGGTTGGTCGACAAAGTACGGCCAGAATAAATTGATAAAATTATTTCAGCAAAATTTCCGGTTCGGAATATCGATCAAGAGTTGTTTGACATTGTTACCGCTAACATGATCCATGGTCCATGCGGTGATCTCAACATGACGGCGCCATGCATGGACAATGGAAAATGTACGAAACGTTTCCCAAAAATGTGTATAAACGTACTATCACTAATATCGATGGTTATCCATTGTATCGTCATAGAGACACATACAATGGTGGCCAATCATATCAATTGTGCATGTCAAACGGTGGAAATCCGATTGACATTGACAATAGCTGGGTGGTTTCGTATTCGCCATTGCTGTCCAAAACCTACAAAGCACACATAAATGTTGAGTTCTGCAGTTCGGTGAAGTCCATCAAATACATTTGCAAATACGTTCATAAAGGCAGCGATATGGCTGTATTTGCTGTTCAAAATGTAAATGATAACGACGAAATAACACTTTATCAAATGGGCTGATACATTAGCACCAATGAAGCAGTTTGGCGTATTTTGAGTTTTCCAATACACAACAGAACCCTGCTGTTCTACATTTGGCCGTGCACCTTGAAAATAAACAGCGTGTTTATTTCACTGAATAGACTGCTATACAACGAGCATCAACTGCCCCAAGAACCACACAAACTGAGTTTTTCAAACTAGGCAACCGACCAGGTATTTTCGGTCAATTCGCAAAGACATTAATGTATACTGATGTGCAACGATTTCTCACGTGGAACAAACAGTCAAAAAAGTGGGACCCAGGAAAGCTAGGCGTTCCAGTCCAGTGACACGACGGCATATTTATGGGAAATACATTAGGCCGATTATACACAGTCCATCCAAAGCAACGCGAATGCTTCTTCTTGCGTTTGTTGTTGGTTAACGTTCCTGGACCGACGTCTTTCCAATACTTGCGAACAGTCAATGGTATTTTGTACGACGCGTACCACGATGCGTGTCGCGAATTGCATTTGCTGGAAGATGACAACCATTGGGATCTCACACTTAAAGATGCAGTACTGAGTTTCTCTCCTCATCAAATTCGCCCATTATTCGCCATATTGTTGACGACATGTTTTCCGTCGCAAGCTTCTGCTCTCTGGGGCAAATATAAAGATTCCATGAGCGGAGACATTCTGCATCGCATTCGGACCGCTGATCAAGATGCTAATATCGATTTTTCGCCGGAAATATATAACGAGGCGTTAATAAAGACTGAGAATATTTGCATTCTCATTTAGAATATGCCACTCATTCATTTCGGTATGCCATCGTCTAACCGCCTAGCAACAGACATCATTAACAGCGATGTTCAGCGCGAACAACAGTTAGATGTGGCCTCTTTGACTACTTTTGTTGCAAAAAAAGAGCAACTGCTCATTACTGAGCAAAATAACATTTACGATCGAATTAATTTGTCAAATACAGCACAACAAGGCGGATTCTTTTTTGTTTTTGGACGCACCAAGCAGCACTGGCAAAACATTCCTCATCTCACTGATACTTGCACGCATTCTATCACATAATCATATTGCGTTGGTAATTGCTTCATCAGGTATTGCAGCGATTTTGCTTGTTGGTGGACGGACTGCACATTCAGCACCCAAGTTGCCATTGAACGTTCACACAAATCCAGACGCAATGTGCAACACAAAGAAGCATTCTGGCATGGCTAAAGTTTTGCAACAATGCAAAATTATTATCTGGGATGAATGCACTATGGCCCACAAGCATTCACTTGAAGCTCTCGATAGAACGATGAAAGATCTCAACGATAATACCAGACTTTTCGGTGGCGCTCTACTGCTGCTGTCCGGTGATTTCAGACAGACATTGCCGGTCATTCCACGCGCTACATATGCGGACGAAATTAACGCATGTTTGAAAAAATCATAGCTATGGAGAAATGTCAATACATTACGCCTTACCATAAATATGCGTGTTCAACTGCAAAACGATCCATTGGTACTGTCATTCTCCGAACAATTGCTCAACATTGGCAATGGAAAAATTCTATTGCATGGAAATACGCAATGCATGAAATTGCCAGACAATTTTTGCAACTTGGTAGCCACGAAAGATGCTTTGATTGAAAGCATATTCCCAGATTTGCGCGCTAATTACATTAATCATGCGTGGCTACGTGAACGAGCTATTTTGGCCGCAAAAATATCGATGCTGACAATATTAATTTCAAAATACAACAGTCATTGCTCGGCAATGAGATGTCGTTCAAATCGATCGACACTGTTGTCGATCCTGACGAAGCAGTCCACTATCCTGTTGAATTCTTGAATTCACTGGATTCACCGGGAATGCCACCACATAAATTGCGATTTAAAATTGGTTCACTAATCATTTTGCTTCGGAATTTAAATGCACCAAAGCTATGCAATGGCACGCGATTGGTCATAAAGAGAATCATGGGCAATGCTCTTGAAGCTACCATTTTGAACTGCAAGTTTCAAGATGAAGATGTTCTCCTGCCACGGATCTCAATGATCCCTTCAGAATCGCCCATTCCATTCAGACGCCTGCAATTTCTAATTCGCTTGGCATTCGCAATGACTATTAATAAGTCACAAGGCCAAACAATGTCCATTTGTGGGTTGGATCTAGAAAATCCGTGCTTCTCACATGGCCTATTATATGTCGCGTGTTCTCGCGTTGGCAAACCATCAAGTTTGTTCATTTATACACCTCAGGGATTGACGAAAAACATTGTTCATCAACTCGCATTAAGATAAAAACAAGACAAACTTTATTGCTTTTAGTATTAATATTCAACATTTATTTCAATATACTATACTTTTTTTACATTAATAAAAATATGACTGTTACATTAATTTTTTACATTAATAAAAACACGACCGCTAATAGCAGGCAAGCCAACGTTCGGGCAGGACAATGTCTGCCGGGTCCGCTAGTGTATATATATATATATACCTATATATATATCAAAACGCATAATATGTATATATATATATATATATATATATATATATATATATACACGTATGTATAATTAAGCGGAATACAGCATTGACAACTAAAATCACCACATTAAAAAAACACACTATTTCAATATATCAAATGAGCTACGTAATGAGTGAGAAATAAAAAATGGTGCAACTCTTTAGAGGAAATCGGAACTACGACAAAAACTTTCAAACTTCGCATTACCAGTAGTGTAAATATAACTCTCGTTATCATTAAGGTGTGTATTTGTTTATATAATGACAGCAACTTTTCTGACGCTATAATTTAATAGTTATGATATTTCCAAGAAATAAAAGTAGCTGGCATACTGGAATGCTCTTAGGCAGATATCCTCAAAAATGTTGTAACGTTGGCGGTAGTATGACTATGAGTTTCTTCAATTTGAGAATTTGTGTGAAAGAGAGAAAACTGTGTACCACTCGGAGATTCGAAGGTATAGGGTTCTAATCTAGGTTAGAGTTTACATATTCTGCCATACTTAAATATTTCTTCATGTATTTCAATCGATTAATTATCCTCTTTGTTTTTCAAGCTTCAAAAAACCCAACATACGTGGCAAATTTATTTCAAAATGGTTTACCATAAATTAGCTTTTAATTTTATGTATAGTCTATTCACGGATTCTTCACACATGTTGAATCAAACCTTTAAAAAATTATCCCATACGTGATGTGCTTGGTTAAATATATCATGTATCACAAGCGTTTTATACTTTTGTTAACATAAAAGTACCTTGCTGTTGAACACTTTCTTATTTATAAATGATAATATTTCATTTATAACTAACAAAAATAAAAACACTTTGTAAATAGATGTTTTGTAATGTCTAGTAAGAAATAGTTCTTATGCAAAATATTTTTACATTAAGTGCGCAAGAATGCAGTGCGTTGTCCCTCTGGTGTAATTTTCTAGATATGAAGCAAAGGAATACCCTGAAAGTAGAACTTAAGCAGGGCTTCAGAAAAGTTGGATGCAACCGTGAATGTTATATATTCTAAATACTTTCAGGCTCTTCTAAGTTAAATTCAACTAACACACGTTGTTAATAATACGATTACTCGTATATTTAAATTTAAAAAAAAGAATGTAAATGCTACTTTAATTTGTATACTAGTAACTAGAGATAAAATAAAATTATATATATAGCAAACTTTAATAGAAGGAAGAAGGGGACAGTAACAACAGAAATAATAATGATTTATAAGAAAAGGAAAATATACAGTATCTAATTTAATGTGATGTTCACAAGCGTTTGTACATTTGTATTGTCCCGAGCATCACTCCTCTAGGCGACATATATTTGCTGTTTTAAATTGTGTATTAGCCAGGGAAGACTGAACAGAATGTGTGGATTGGTATTAGAGAATTATAGTTCGAATATTGCCGGATATATGACTGGGTGTATATTGTATGGCTTGGGATGCTGTATCGTATGGCATATCTACAGAATGGGTCGAAGGAGACTTATTATGATTACAATTTGCTCCGAAATATTTGTTTACCGAAGTGGGTTTCAAAAAGTTATGTTGTAGGTGGTTCTTGAACTATCATCTGTTCTGCTTCTCGCCATATTCGTATTACGCCTTCTGGAAATATTTTACAGTAATAGCCTATATTACGTACAACCTTATGCAATGTCCGTCAAACTGTAAACAATCTGTGTACTTTTACAAACAATTCTTTCGAAACAATAATTGCCAAAGTAGTTTTGTAACAGTTCAATTAAATTGGAGGAAATTTTACAATGCGTTGCTTTGGGATATATAAATCTAAATTTTTTTTTCATAATTAATTTTTTGTTCCCTATAACGTGTTCTCAACATACAACATTTAATTTTGAATGTTTCAATAATATTTTTGGTGATTAGTTTACAAACATAGTTTGTAAAATGCACAAAAAGTTTTTACTGTGAGTTATAGTCAGTATACCATCTAGAATGGCAGCCCCGCTGTTATTTTATCGTCTGTAATTTCCTGACTGCATACCAAGTTTGGTCATTTTCTCAGGTGTTTCATACTAACTTTTGAACATGAACCAAACCCTACAACAGTTTCCAAAATTGTTACTCTCTTCTTGGCCTTTAGTGAAACCACTAAATTTGATAACGCCCATGAATATGATATATATTTCTATGATATCATACACGACAGAGAGATAAATTATATTGAAATTAATATTTTTTGTTTTGTTTTGAACATACATGACTTAGATATCATAGATTCAAACACGATTTACATATAAAATTAATTTCTTGTTTTTATATGTTATATTATATAAAAATTAAAATACATTATTACAAATCTGCGATTTATAAGTGTGTGCGCGCGCATGCGTACGAGTGTGTGTTCGCGCACGCATGTATGTTTCTCTCTCTTCACGGCAACACTTGATGAACTGGAATTACACTAATACGTATTAAACTGTTCCAGTATCCTTAAAAGAACTACAGTTTAATAGTAAAGCAATTTCGACGCAATATTAATATAACCTTAAGGAACAAATCACAGCGATGTTTGTCAACATTCACTGCTCATCACCTGCTCATTTTCACGTGCAGCGATTGTGCTTAAAGCTATTATTCCCATCGCACTCGTGTAGTAAGAAAATTCCACACTTACTCACGTCCCAAACACACAAGAGCTTTAGAGGTCAAGGCAGCCAAGGTCAGGACTGGGTGGGAAGAATAGCGCGGAGAAATATTGCTGACGGAGATGTGGACTTGTAGAACCTTACTGCCAGTAGTTTTCCTTACAATTCGAAAGGAAAATAAAACATTCGTGATTGCCTGCTGATGTTCAGAACGACCATTGAGAGCTATCTGCACAGAAGAGCGGAAGAAATATTTATAATATACACGCGTTTGTACGTTGATTTTTAAGCTTAATGACGTACTATGAGTGAATCTTATCAAATTGGGAAGGACATTGCATATTTCCTATGTAGGCTACCAAATAAAACAAGAGGTAGAAAATATTTTCAACAATATAACAATACAAAACAGACAAAAATAGGTTAAACACATTCTCTATTTACAGACAGTATTTCCCGACAGAAATCGGGCATACGTTCCCACCACCACATCCCAAAACCAATCCCTAGTGAGTGAAGAGTGAAGAGATTTGGGTGGCTCTTAACAGCAAGGTCTTGAGAGCCGATTAGGGTGATTGAGGCGAGTATGGAGCAGAGCCGGAATGGAAGGGCGTGGGAAACGGGAGACCCCGAGAAAACCCGCCGACTAGCGCCGTCGTCTGGCACGATTCCCAAATGCGAAAATACAAAGTGGGATTGAACCCGTTTCGCCTTGGTGGGAAACGAGCAGGCTAACAGCTCAGCCACCGTGGCTCCAATCCCAATGAGGTATACTGGGATGAACTTCTTTAAGTCCTTCTTAATCGTTCTTTTATAAACCTGTAATTTTTTTTTTGTTTATTTACAGGCAGATATAAAGAACCCGGTCATCGCGAAGCTACTGAAAAAATCCATCCATTGCCAAAAAAACTGCCGCTGCCAAAAGGAGAGGTCGAAATGGAATTAAACTTGGCATATTCAATGGGAAAGATGATAGAAATTACTGATTGCAACATCAAGAAAACCAGACCTTTTATTCTGACCAATAGCAAGCCTACAGTTAAAAAAGTACATTTAGTACATTGTAGTACCACCTCTCGCGTGGATACATGTAACGATAGGTCCGGAATATAGTTATATAGAGGTATATTGCTATCCTGTAGAATGGCTAATGGCTGTTGCAATTTCTGCTCCAGATGTTGTAGAAACGTTGATAGCTAAAACGGCCGTCCCAGCTGGCTTCATACATGTTCTATAGGCAACAAGTCAGGAAATCAGACTGTCCGAGGAATGTTGTTGACAGATAGAGTGCAGTCCTGGGAGACCAATTGGATTAGCATTATCCTGCTGGAAAATGGTTTGCTGAAGCCGCTCCATGAAGGGGAGTATATTGGGCTGCAGAAATTTCCAGGCCTACCACTGTGCTCTCAGTGTTGCGGTAACATATACCAGGGAAGACATAGAGGTATAAGAATTTTCTTCCCCGTACCATGACCCTACCAGTTCCGGCTGTGTAGCTCAGACATATCTATACAGGGTGATTCTAAAATCATAGGAGAAACATTGAGGGGTGGTAGAGCTCACTAAAACAAACAATTGTTGTATGGGAATATATGGGCGGAAGTGACGCGTTGAGGCACAAACACAAAAACATAACTCATTAACGTAAACATAAAATTTTCATTAGCAGCATACTTAACGAGTGATTCCATACAGAAAATGTTAAAACAGTTGCTGGAAATGCATCCACCAACAGTCACGCATGCTTGGCGACCTCTACATATGGCGTGATTGGCTGACAATGGTGGCGTGCGTGAAATACCCGGCGTATTTGAATCTGTTCGCCAATCACTCTACCGACGCTACCAAGCTTGCATTACTGTTGGTGGTAGCAATTTTGAGCAATTATTATAAACATTGCTGTAAAAAGGCATTTAGCGGCGATGTTGTAAATAAACAATGTGTTGCATTTCATGTGTTATTTTTGTGTTTGTGCCTCAACGCGTTACTCCCGCCCATATATTCCTATACAATAATTGTTTGTTTTAGTGAGCTCTACCACGCCTCAATGTTTGTCCCATGATTTTAGAATCATCCTGTATGTTCATTTGCTGCTGTGCAGGTACGTAGCTAGTTTAATCTTGTCTAGGTGGCATGTGATACGGCCATTGTTTTAGCAGGCTTTTCATTGCTCAGAGTATCCCAGGGCATGTTTTGGAAATTTTCTTTTTGTTGCAAAAATAACAGAACGTGTAAATGATTGAAGCCTAGGATGTCCTCAAATGAATTTTCAAAAAATTCCTGTCTCTTATTTTAGTACCTATAAACTGAAGAATGTTTTGATACAATAACAACTCGCTTATCCGGCCTTCGTTATTCCATATTTCCGGATTTACGGTGCTGTAATATTTCGTTATTAAATAAATTTTTATTTTACTAAAGATCACTTTCTCCCTTACTGAATATGCGTTGCAATGTTGTTCACAGTATCCGCTGAAATCATTTTTATATAAATTTGGTGTGATTACTGTAAGATATATGTATTTTGTTTTATTCCATTAATTACCTTGTTGCCTAGATGTTCGGTCCCAGTTAGTCCGGATAAATGAGGTTCTACGCTATTTATACTACTAGAAGCACTGTTTAATCGACGTTGCACACAACTGAGTGCTCATTTTCACGAAATACGGGTTTAAGGAGTGTTAGGATTATTAGCACTTCCTGTTCTCATTCCTCGCACCTTGTCGTCTCGAACATGACAACCAACGAATGTAGGTCTAACCAAGTGTACAGTTGCGGTAGACGTAGCACACGCTTGACAACACAACACCAGCTGACGAGTAAGTAAACACAAGTGAACCGACACGGCATGTTTTACATCAGGTGAATATTGCCGCATTATGAGTTCTTTAACATTGCGACAACTGACTTGACACTGTTTGCAATGTATCTTCTTACGGTTGCCGCCTGGTTGAAGGAATTTTGCACGTCTGAGCCCTAAAAGCGTGGGAGCGCTAGGGGCTACCGAGACATGCGCCGCAACTTTCCACGTACATTAATTGCTGCTATAACGAAAGTTATTAAATAAGGGGGAAATCGGAATTTGCTAGTAAATTATAAACTACACTAGCTTCTATCTTCCTTGTTTTTGATGTATTTGAAGCTATGGCGTAAACCAACAAACAAATTATAATATGGTTGGTAAAGAATTTGTCGTGGGATGGGTCTCCAGGAAAAAAAGTGGGGTGGNAGGTTCACTGTGTACCGGGATCTAAGGCTGAATAAACCAGGAAATTTGAAAGGGACTATATGGGGTTTTGAGGAGAGGATATGACTTGTCCAGGACTCCGCAAGCTGTAGAGCATTAATAGAGAGCTGGATCGTGAGTGGTCAGCCATGTGTGGCATTCCTGGAGTGTCTACTTGCCGAGACAGTTGATAACACTCTAAATCTAAATCAGTGATTTCAATAGGTTTAATTATTTTTCTGAATATTTAGTTAATGAGCTGTTATCTACTGGAGAATCAATGGAAGGCACTGATGTTTTACTGCCAAACCATTGCTATTCATTGGGAATCACTGTTTAATCAGCGAGTATCAAAAACTAAATTGATCAATAGAATTTTACTGATTAAACTGGAGCAGTTTAAAAAAATCTGCAGTCACATCCACTGATTTGGAGAAGTTTTAACTGTTGCGATTTTAGAAAGTATGTAGATGCGTACACTGAGAAAAAGGCTTGTTCCAGCAAAAAAAAAACACTTGTTTGTGTAGGGCCAAATATATATATCTAAAGGCTGTTCACAGTTAAGTGAGCACTTTTTAGGCCCTAGTTACCTTTTCCTTTCAGCCGTTTTTTATCTTTAAACCAACATTAAAAAAAAAAATTGCAATGTAAGTAATCGTCACAGTATATATATTTCACCGTACTCGAAATGTAACGTCCAAAGCTACACTTAAATATATTTATTGACTATTATACCAAATGAGAGGGCTTTCAAAAGTGCTCACTTAACCGTGAACAGCTTATAGTAGCCCCAACAAAATATTTTGTTGAGAAAACAAAACTTGAACAGCAAAAAAATTGATTTTGTTCATCTAACAAAATACACACTTTAAAAAACAAAATCCATATGATTGGCAAAAAAAAAAAAATTTAACTACCAACAAAATATTTAGTTGAGTCAACTCTATATGTTTCCTATGTTTCCTTGGCTCCTCATTTGATTGCCTTGGTTCGAAAATACAGCTAGAGAGTTTGTATGTAATTTTTGTAACTATTAGGAAAGTAACAGTGTCTGTTAGTGTATTAATTAAGACTTAATAATGGTATAAAAATCCTTATAAAATAAGTTCAACAGGAAACAAAAAAAGTAATGCTGCAAAAATTGAAATATTAATTTACTAACGTTGCTCAGTATTTAATTTCTATCTATTTAAAGCATTCAGGTTTTTTTTCAGTTGCCACTGTAGCTGAGGTTACTACGCACGCGCAAAAATTTTCTGGGTTCCAGTCTCGGTAAGGTTTTTTTTTTTTTTTTTTTTTTTTTTTTTTTTTTTTTTTTTTTTTTTTTTTTTTAGTAACAACTGAAAATTTTTAATGTATGTAGATCCAAAAAAAATTTTTTTAGTTGTGCCATTCAAATCTTACAGTTTGGGGCAACCAAATAAGAGCAAAATATTAATTTAGTTTCAGCAACATAATATTTTGTTGCCCCTACGCAAACAATTAATTTGGTTGCGCCAAACTAGCGTTGTTTTATTCAACAAAAAACCTTTTTCTCAGTGTAGTTCTTCATAATACAAAGAAAAGGATTACGCTTAGTGTGTTTATAATGGGAGTGGGCTCAGTTCCGAAACGACTGTGAAGCGAGCGGGTTGCGAAATTATGGTACATGGTGATTTAAATGCACAGGATTTATGACATGTTCAACACACATACAACCCTAGGAAGAGGCACATAAAGTAGTCCACATGTCTGACTTGCGGAAAGCTTAAATGATAAAAATCAGCGCCGGTCTGCACAATAATTTATGGGGGAATTAGACTATCGGGCACGTACCGAGATTGAGGGCAGGAGGTCAGTCACCCGGGTGCGGAAGTGGGAAAGGTTCAAGGAACTTATACTATTGTAGCTGAATGATCGTTAACAACGAAAGTAAAGTACTCGCGCGAGGCTACGGAGCAACACTCCAGCCTTACAGACTCGTCTGACCACTGCACCTCAAGACTGTTGGCTGGTCGTACTGGGGTTGGCGCCAGAACGTAAACACGAAAACAGGCGGCAATGAAAAAGGAAAAGAGAACACACAAATTCAGCACTCATAAAAACATAAGAAGTGAACCTTTTAATATAAGACAATTTAAGAGTTTCACATTATAGAAAATATGCAGGTTGGTATGGCTTTAATAAAATTAACTAATGTAGAAAAGTACGTACAGTTAACTGTCTTCCCCTCTCTGTGCTCAAAAACCTGTTGATAAAATGCAAACAGTATAATAAAATGTTTAAAAATAAGAAATTAAAAATAAATGGCGTATTTTTATATCAAGTTTATCATATCGCAGTTGTGTGAGTAAATTCATCAGCGAGGGGGTTTCAAAAAGCATGCACGAATGCTATGAAAACAATGATTTTAATTTAAGGTAGTGAAATTGGTTATGGTATCACACTCAAATTAAAAAGGAAATTTATCTCGTGTGCAGCATTATCACTCGCTTCTCTATAACTACTAGTTAATCGTTGTACTCAGGCCAAAATAAATTAGATTGTCAACAAAATATTTGGTTGGAACAACTGCATATATTTGTATGGCCACTCAGTTGATTAACTTCGTTCGAAATGCAGTTCAAGAGATTTTTTGTGTGACAATTATGATAGGAACAGGAAACAACAGGAAACTAAAAAGTAAAGCTGTAAAGCCTGAATTATTTATTTAAGCAAGTTCTACAGTATTCAAATTGTATTTAAATAAAAACATTCCTACTTAATCAGCAGTAAGTTTAGCTGAGGTTGCTAGGGTGTCGTGCCCGGGGGCAAACGATGTAATTTCGAATATTAGTAAGGATTCGAGGTTTTTTGTTTGTAATTAACAGAAACGTTTTAATGTACGTGAGTCAAACAAATCTTTAGTTGCGCCAACCAATTCTTTGTTTGAGGCATCTAATAAGAACAACAAAATAAGTTGGTTCCAACAACAAAATATTTCATTTCCCTTATATAAACAATTAATTTTGTTGCGTCAAAAAACTTTGTTTGATTCAAGAAAACCTTTTCCCCAGTGCGGGGACGCGCCAAGCGTCGAGACGCGGCGTCCCTTTTGTGCACTCCAAGTGTTCTGTTGCTGAACGGCATCGGGATTTTATAACATACTTTCTCCGACCCCAAGAGTTACGACCCTGAAAGTTACATATTGGACACGCGAATGCGAGGCAATGGGTCATTCGAATACAGTTAAGCAGGTGCTTAAATATTGAAAACGTAAGCAGGTACTCGCGTTCGTATGAATAAAACAGGAGATTCTCACTGACTTAACTCAGCACCTGCTCATTGTCAATCGGCAATTCCATTCATATCGAATTGAGGACGTGCTCAGGATACCCGACTAGCACATCCTCAAGAGAACCTGCTCAACTTTATTCATACGACCGAGTCATTTGATGTTGGTCAGCAGCTCGGATGTGTTCCTGTAACTCTCTGCCGGCTGGGGTGACTGTCGCTTGTTCAGGACGCGGCACAGTCTCCCGAGGGCGCGTACAGATGATGGCACAGCTTGTGGGACCAGTGGACGTGAAGGGAGTAATAGTTAGAGAGGCGTTATATGCGTCAAAATTAAACTCAAACTAGAGAAAAACTCACGTTCACCTGAAGTTAAAATTTCTACATGGTTATTAGTTTCAAAATTATGCAGTAGTTGCAATAGTTACGAGGTTTACAAAAGTCACACCAAACAAATACGATAACTATGAAAACGTAATTCTCATAACAGGTCACAATTAAATTTACAGAGTAGACGCAGGAAACGTGACAGTGCTATGCGTAACATGCTGGAACAGCAAGACTTATGTTCCACTTTGCTGCATGATTTGAAACTGGGACAAGCCGCGGCAATAACGTATCGTAATATGGTGAGGAGTAGATAGGGCATGCCGATGCGATGGCAAGGGCTGGGGGCTGTAGCACCGTGGGGACGTATTGATCGCCCCTCACAAAAAACATGAAACAAAAAAAAAAATCACAAAAAATGGTTTAAACTTAAAAAAATGCAACTCACTAACTCGGTTTATTATTAAGTTTCATAGAAAACACCTCCGTTTGCATAGAAAACCCCCCACTCGCACCACTCCTGCTAGAGTTCCCGAATCGCCAGTGTGTATATTTATTTCCGAATTTAAAGATGTAATTTTCTATATACGAGAAGGTACATAAAAAGTTTGAATTCTTCCGAGCGAAATAATTTTTCACGAAAACAAACGTACGGTAAGCCAGACTCCACAGCAATCACACTTTTAACTGTTAATGCGATAGTGTATTACATATAGTAAGTACCTTGTAAAAAATTCTTGAATTTTAATACTTTATTTTTTTTTAAATCAATTCAATCGATATTTTTTAAATATTTTCTTTATTCAATTTGTTTTTACTATTGTACAAAAAAATAATTTAATCAAAATAAATTAAGCCATCTAGCCTTGTAACCCCGCACGCATGCACTGACAGGCGCGCGAGACAGGTGTGTCCGGCAGGCGACATCCGTAGGGCGCACTGGGAAGGGGACCAATGACCTTGATCGCGCATGTGAGATTTGCATCACTGCGCAAAAATAACATGATAAAAACCGGTTATAACCGACCGTATTCAAGGTCAATGCCACAGGTTTTCATAGCGGCTTTCGTGGTGGAGGGGAAAGGGGCGTACAGGAATGGGTTTGTGCAATGTTAGCAATTTCACAGGTCTGCACCTGCACGGCATCACATAACATCACACATGCTTCCATGTGTGACCATATCTATATCGTCGACCAATTGCGGAAAAAGTCCCATGATAATGCTGAATTTAGCATGGGTCGTTTCCTTAAATCGCTGCATACAGAGGTTATCGTTCACATAATGAGTATGAATGGACTGTAGCAGGCGACAGTACTTGCGCAAATCCAATTAGGTGTAGTGTCCGGGATGCCTATGTAACAAAAGTTCGCAAAGACCACGCGTCATTTTCACCTTGCGCTTGCCGATTTGCATCACATCTTCTGGAAAAAAACATCACTTCCTTGTTTCCGAGAAACAATTTTCCATCGTGGTGTCGCAAGCCATACATCTTGTCGCTGTTCCGAACTGAGTAGGAAGCTATGAAGTGCCCAACCAGGGTACCCACATCGGGTCCATGCTCTCACGTTCGTTTCCGTTGTTGCACAAGCAGCAAATCTATCAAGGGTAATTCGTCTTCGTAGCTATTGATGCCCCCTTCCGATTGGGGCAGTTCTGAACTTCTTTTCCGTTTACGCGCCGGGGTTGGTCCTTCATTTTTATTTCGTGTTTGATATCCGGCCAGGGCGAAGCTTCCTCCTGGCATATTTCACCAAGTTCATCGAGATGGCTGGTTATTGGCTCGTTAACCTCTTCCCTTGGATTCTCGATAGCCAGTCTGTAACTTTTCGCGAGGAGATATTTCCTGCGATCAGGTTCGATGGCCTGCTGCAGCTCAGACATCTGTTCGGTTCGGTCTGCCATAATTCATAGAATGGAATAATCACACAACCACACAGGTATATATACATATTCACTCTCGAGTTAAGGAAAGTGAATTTTCGATCTTTTCCAGTCGATCGATGCAGGCATCCAGCACCTTCGTGCTATGTCTCGCTACATCGGTTTTCACAGCCAGTTTGGACGTTAATGTATTTTGAAGAGCCTTCAATTCTTCCCATGTCTGCATATTCCTCACATTGATCAGGTCTATTATCCGTACCTCCACGCCCCTTACATGCTGGTTAACAGCTACCAAATCTTCCACTACTTAGTTTTTCACGCTCTCGATATTTTTCCCAAGAAGCGACTGGCCCCTGTGAACAACAGTGAGGCGAGCTTCCAGTAGCTCATTTCCATCATTATGATTGGAGCATAGACCATGCCCGAACTTGTAAATTGTATCGTGACTCATGTTCGGTGTCTTATTATAAACTGATCGAAGCCATGTCTATACCTTCCCTTATGTACTGGCGAGTACTTATCGATCACCAATATGTTGTACTCCTCATTCCAGCACAAAGAACACGTATCCATAAACTCTGCGAACATCATGTCTGTATTGACATAGACTCTGTATGCATGCTGCAAGCTCGTATCGTCCATGCGAAACAACACGAGGAAATTCACATTATCTCATTGTAACTGTTTTTCCATGCGCAAATACGTTTGGCTCAAGTACACACAGTCCAAATTCGCATGCCGTCCCGTGCTAAAGTACTATTCAAAAAAAGTTCGTTTCTCACATGCCACATAATCGAAAATAAACACCGAGTTTGGCAATGCTTCGCATAGCAACGGTGGCATGACGGCTTCGTTATCACTGCAAGGGAAATAGTATAGGCCTTCCACAACCCACAATACATGTGCCAAATGCTGATATTTTGGTTACTGAAGCGATTTGGAGTAGAGGTACAAGTTCTCGAACCTAAGACCATTCGGTTCCTCCAAAAGGCTGAGAAGCACACATGTCTTACCTCGACCCAATGGTGTGCAAATTAGTCCTCTCACAGTATTAGGCAACAGTGTGCCATGATGTGCATCATGTGAGTTTTCGACATCTTCCGTGATGATGCGAATGGGAAGACTAATATTATGTTTGATTATTTCCATGATACTGAAACGAAAACATATCAAGGTCGGGTATATATATCGATTCGTAGCACAATAGTGTCTGGTGACTGAAGAAAGATCAAATCTGGAAGGGGGTTTGTCGATATGCTGATCAACAATCTACCTTTCGAGCTGCACATTCCCAGATACAGGTTCTGCGGACCGGGAACCAAGCTAGCTAAAAGGCTGGCATGCAATGACACGGGCTTCAACACACTGGACAAGGCATGCAAACAACACGAAATTGCATACTCCCTAAACAATGATTTGGAAGCCCGACACCAGGAAGTCAAGATACTTGCACAGAAGGCCGACAAGATAAGAAAATCGCCAGATACCAGACTCTGTGAAAAAATTGTCACATGGGGCGTTTCCAATTCGATGTAAGCCAAGGTGAAGTTAGGCATGTGGGCGAAGAAAGTGAAGAGACAGACACCTGCTGTCCATTGCGCTGCTGAGGATAACCAACCTGAGACAAACATGCGCAATAAGCATTAATTTTTTATGTTGGTACAGTTTTGTTTTCATAGGCACTTGAAATATTAGCTTGAAAAAGGTCTTATGATTAACCTATATTGGATTTTTCATTAACTAGAAAATTATTTTCGCTTGACTATGCAGTAAAAATATCTACCTGCAAGTACAAGAATCTTTGTTTATGTTACAGTTCATACTTGGTACTTTACTAGTATGGTACGCGTTATGGTGCACACATTTTGATTACAACCAGCTCGTTAGAAAAATTTTACTTTACCTTTCCAAATCTACCTGCCTTTTTTTAAAAGGTTGTCTTAGCATGGACATTTTAGCTAAAGGTTTTCACCGTATAGTTTACTGATATTGTCATGTGACGAAGCGAAACTACTCATATGTATACGATTTAACATGTAATAAAATTATGGGGGGCATTGGACAGTGTTGTGACTTGCTTTACATTTGGAGAATTATTGTTGGCACTGGTCATAGTGGTGTACGACATTAACTTCACTACTATTTATTTAATTGCATAAAATGGCATCGATTAATTTTTTCCTGCATACTTACAAGAAGCAACAGAAGGACTAAGCTGTAATGCCAAAGGAACGCGCGAATGGCAGCTTGACGTTGGATAACAAGGAAGGAACCTGCAAAATACACACAATTATTATTCAGTAAACGCACATTATGTCGAAAAAAAATTTTGAGCAAAGAATGGCAATGAACAAAAATAACTTAACAAAATGGGGACTTGATATTAGTTAATGAAACGAGGAGTGAGATAGGCATCGTATATTGATTATGTCTGTCGCTTGTCGAAAATCATTATGTGCCTGCCAGGGAATCGAACCCGGTCCGCAGTAGCGCAGACTAGCTCCCGCGAGCCACACATTCGGCGGTAACTACAACAGCATACAGCTTTTTGTATTGTAATAAATGGTGATGCATTCGGGTACTGACTAGCTTGCTGTGAAGCAGTGTTACTGAAGATAGGTAGGGTGTATTAACACTTTGCGCTCTGTAAACATTTACTGACATTCAAGACATGTTATCATTTTGTAATTTATTTCCACATTTTATAGGAACGACATTTGTGCTAGTCTCTGGTTTCTCACTTGCCACGCTCTTATTGGCTAGTACCACATTTGACACACTTTACTCCAATGACTTTTCCTGGCTAGCTCTCAGTTAAAGGAGTGCCCAGCCAGTAGACAGAAAATAAAATATCCTTTTCACAATCTATATTGTTCTTAAAATATTTTTTATTATTTTTGTCACTATAATTAGTGCTGTGAAGTTTCTTTCGAAATCATGACAAAACAATGATACTGCATTTACACGAACTTTGTTTTCAGAGGGCACATAAATTTTACCTCTTTAATGTAGCTTGATTTACACTCGGACATAATGAGGTTAGCAAAGGTGACGCGAGCAAATCGATATAGTTCTAAAGGGGAAACATTAATACTTCATGTGATGTACTTACCGACACGGTCGAAAACGTTTCCACAGCTCCAAGTCCTGCCCGTGATAATGGAAATCATGGTGTGTGAGGACTGAAAAGCGAACAGGAAAGATACTCATTAATAATAATCTGAACTATTACATGGGAATGGTAGCACAACAAATTTTAAATTATTTGTGTTGTTGTCTGGTTCCGTGAAATCTACAGCTGTGGTGCAAAACATTTCGGCCTTCAGGGTATTAGGATTCCCGTGCAGATAGAATGCAATGTCGCGCGGCAGCGATTTCTTTCTGAAGTATTCCACATCCTTCAGCTCGTACACCCCGGTGGGAAAAACGATTTCCTTCGCTGCCTCCATAACCAAATACCGAAAACTTGAATTTTTATTTTCCTCGATGTTGAATATAGATTTGTGAGTTTGAAAATCCACTAGCCCCACGCACCATTCCCCCTCCATTTTTAAGGGAGGGTAAAAACTGGCACGAAGCTCAGATGTTTGACCACTCAGAATGATAGACACCGACATACTGATGAGATTGGTACGGCTCACATAGTTTTTTTATTCCCTGCGAATTATATTGATTTCCTGCGAATTATATTGATTTTTCTCGGTTTAGCAATGGAAATCTCAATTGCTTAAAAATCGCAAACACAAGTGTCCACAGTTCCACGTGTTAGGCGTCTGTTCCGTTTCGTAATTGTACGTTAGTTTGGTATATTTCAAATACTCGCGCAATCGGGGAGAGGACGCAAATTCTCAAAACTATCATAATAGTCTGCATGTTTACCCGTTTTTACGTACGCCACTTAGTGTGTACCGGGCCCGGCTGTCGTGTCCAGATTAATTATGGCCCATTCGTGTCTCTTGGGTTTAGGTTAGCCAAGAATATCTCATAAACACTCTGCGAAAATGAGGTATTTTCCATTTGCACATAAACAGTTCCAAATCCACATTCGTATAGGCAGATTCACTTTGATTTTCTTCTTCGATTTTTTCCTATTTATTTTCCCCCATCAATTGATCCACCTCTTCTCCGATATGGGTGACGAATGTAGAGCCGTTAGCCGTTTTTTACTACATGGCGATAGCTTCCAATTTTCTTGTTTTTGCGATGGGTTTCCTCTACCTGTTTTCAATCGTTCAAAGCCCGTTTCACAGCGCTTACAATTCGACTGCCCCATTGAAACCGGCCAGAGCACCGATTGCAGGTATCAGTGCGGGCAGGAACATTTCAACCTTGTCCTTCCATTTCCTCTTAGTTCTCGAGGGCGCTGCAATTGCCTTTTGCTTGTATGTAGACCCAAGCCTAGTTTAACCTTAGCTTTAATTTTGTTGGATATGCCCCAGGCGGCTACTTTTTCTCCAAGCCCTGCGGCTGCCGATTTTATTATTTCGTCAGCCTTTTGTGCAATTATCTTGTCTGCCTGGTGCCTAGCTTGAAGATGCTTTTACTGGAATAGGCGATGTCGTGCTGTTTGCACGCTTCGTCCAGGGCGTTTATGTCCATCTCGTTGCGTGACAACCTTTCAACTAGCCCTGTTCCCAGCCCACAGAACCTGTATCCTGGAATGTAAAGTTCTAATTGGAGATTATTGATGAGTGAATCAACGCTCCTACGGCCGGATTTCACCATATTTACCTTAAGGTGCATTGAATTAAACTGAGATTCAAACTATAAATATAATTCTTTTATAGAGTTTTGTTTTAGTATAATGGAGGTAATCGAGCACGACATTAGTCTCCCCGTGCGTATCACCAGGGAAGATGCTGAAATCGAGCACTTATAACAGCATGGTGCCCAGTTGCCTAATAGCGTGCGACACCTGATTTGTGGGCCATGCGGGTGTGGAAATGTATGCGTCTTATTGTACCTGCTGGAAGAACCTAACAGGCTTCGGTTCGACAACATGTACATTTATTCAAAATCGCTCCAGCAAACGAAATAACAGCGATTGGCAGAGTACTGCAGCGGTGGATGGCATGGTTTATTTCCCCTGCAGCGAAAACGAGAAGGTGGTGCCTCCAAACGAAGCTATTCCAAACTCGATATTTGACTTCGAT
The DNA here is from genome assembly GCA_002778355.1 of Clitarchus hookeri. NCBI lineage: Eukaryota > Metazoa > Arthropoda > Insecta > Phasmatodea > Phasmatidae > Clitarchus > Clitarchus hookeri. The sequence continues at coordinate 386,142 of NQII01000001.1, forward strand.
GACCTTCGCGAAAATGTGAATTTCCTCGTTTTTTTCCGTGAAAAATGAAGTGGTTGGATGTTTTGTGGCGGTCGCTCAATGCATAGCGACTGTGGAGGCATGGATAATCGGCCTAAGCAATTTATTGATTGCACAGAGATGAGAAGAATTGAAGGACCTAAAAAATGTATTAATGTACAAAATGGCTACAAAAACTGATGTTGCGAGGCATAGCAAGAAGATATTGAATACGGGTGTTGGACGTTTCGAAAACATGGAAAAAGCAATTTCAGAAAATCGCGAATGATTTCCTACAAAAAGCTGAGGTCGATATGTATTTACATGTACGGAATGCCGTTTCCACTTAGTGAACGATTTATAACCTACCAGAATTGGTGAGCGAGCTTCAGCAAGCGATCGAGTTGGTAATGACCAAATATTTACTCGCGAAAAATAACAGAATGGCTGTCGAGAATCGAAGGGACGAAGCTGTCAAACCTATTACCTTTACGCTAGACGAAATTAGAAAAAAAAAATTGAGAGACGGGGACGATGCTTGTGCTTAAATGAAACGTAAAATCAAGGTGGAAGAACTGACCCCGACATGCAAACGGAAAAGAAGACCAGGATTGGCCGAATCGGAAGGTGGCATCACTAGCGATGAAGAAGATTTGCCCCTGATCGATTTGCTGCATGCGCGAGAACTGAAACGAACACGAGAGCACAGGACCGATGTGGGCACTCTTCTATCTCATTACATCGCTTCCTACTCTGACCGTGCTGCCGACCAGACTCATGGTTAGCAGAAAAGTGGTGGAAAATGGTACCTTGGAAGTAAGGAAGTTTTATTTTTCCCAGGGATATACTGCAGATCAGCAAACTCAAGGTGAATATCATGCAGGGATTGAGCAAACTTTTGTTTCGTAGGTGCCCTGAACAAAATACCGAATCGGATTTGCGCAAGTACCACCTTTTGTTACAGCCGAAATTAGCCTTGCATCACATAGATTTAGAGACACAGTGCACGAAAAATTCCCCATTATAGCTGGACTTTTTCCTAGTGTACGTGAAATTGGTGGTTAGGGTTTGACTCGGAAATTGGAGAGCAGAGAAAAAATCGCCTATAATATTGTGATGATCCAAATGAGTAAGTAGATAGTCTGAGACTTCTGATTGCTTCACAGGCGGCAGGAAACCACTCGCACACGAAAGAAATAATTTCCATCATCGAAGAACTCGCGGAGGTGGGCTACATTTCAATATGAGCAAGTATGCAGTTACTGACGTAATGCAAAAATACTCTAGTATAAATTACCCACGCAGAAAATACGTCATGAAAGGACTGGACTATACTTTCCAATCTGACATTATCAAAATGCAAGACTTAGCTCGTGCGAATAAAAGTCACCGCTACATTTAGACCATAATCGATACTTTTTCCAAGTATGTCTGGGCCAAGCCAATCAAGTCGAAGAATGCGTGCGACGTCACGAAAGCCGTGGCAGATGTGTTGCGCGAAGGACGCACACCGAAAAATCTCCACACCGACTATAGTAAAGAATATTTTAATGCAACTTTTCGTACACTGATGGAAAAGTATAGCATCAATCATTATTCTACACACTCTGGGCTCAAGGCCAGCATCGTCGAGCGTTTTCACAGGACGCTCGAAGCTAAATTGTGGAGACATTTCACGGGGAATGGAAACTACAAGTGGTTGTATATACTCCCAAAACTCGTTCGCGAGGACAATTCCACCAATAATTGTACAAATCGCATGAAGCCCGAAGACCTGAAAAACGACTCCCTGGTTCGGACCGTGTATGCTATTCCAAGGAGGATGGAACCATGCAATCGTAAAGCCAAGATCGGTGCCTTAGTGCGGATTTAAACAAATTGGGGAGTTTTCCACAAAGGCTTCCATCAGAACTGGCCAGCAGACTTGTACAAGGTGGTGCTGACACGACACTCGTACTGACGCATGTATTACCTCAAGGACTTAGGTGGCGAACCCATCATTGGCGAATTTTACACCGAATATATCTGGCCTACGCAGTTATCAGTAATGTATTTGGTGGAGAAGGTGCTGAAACGATGTAATGGTCGCGAGTATGTGCAGTGGCTGTGTCACTCCAAACGTGATGATGCCTGGATCGCCGAGAAAGACATTTTGGTATAAAAACACTGCTAAAATTTCATTTAATGTAAACGTTTAATTTTTAATATAGTTAATCGTCACACATGTGCTCAGAAGCTCGTTCTTTCATTTATATTTCTGTTGTCCCCCCAACGCATGCGGGCTGTTATTTATGCATTCATGGGTGCGAGATTAATTCTCTAAATGATTTAATTTAGAGTAAAACTATGAATAGTTTCATACATATATATACATTCTTATCTTGGTGTATTCATTTCTTTTTTAAGTGTACTAACGAGAACATTAAAAAAAATTATTTACAGTTTGTTGTTTCACATTTGATGTGATCAATGTTATAAATATTTTTTCTTTAATTTATGTTTTGCATACGAAATATTCCAAGCCTTGTTAACTAACGTGAAGGTGATTGTGAATGGAAGGTGCAGAGACTTCTATAAATCATATTTTCCCTGTGCACTGGCTTTAATTATGTTTTTAATGTGTTTGTAATGTATGTGATGGGAGTTAAATTTTTTTAAGGAATGTTTTGACTCTTTTTCACGAATCAGTATGGTAACAGGTACAATTTTTTCATAAATATGTTCTGTTTGTCGCCATAAGTATGTCATGTCTGTTTTTCATATGTCAGTATGTTATGTATGTTTTTCACAAATCAGTATGATACATGTATTTTTTTTTATCAAGAGGGTAAGGTGCGTATTTTTCTCAAGTGTCGAACCTGGACCCTCCTGTCAGTGTTTCCGTGTGTGTATTCTCGAATGGGCTAAAGACAAAAGGGTTTTTCTCTTTCCGGCCTATTAAAGTTTGTGAATTCTTTTCGCAACATATTAAAGTTTTACATGATAAATAAATAAGCAATCGATCTATGTTTGAATAATAAATTTAATGTAGCAAGCGTGAAGGCACCACTGTATGTGAGCTGCTCGCCTCCTTTCCCATGATCTAGGTGGCCCACGCTCCCGCCCGCTGCGTGTTAAGCAGGAAGGGCAAAGTGCATCTTATGCACGGCTGCCAGCACATGAATGCTTCATACAGTTCCAACGTTAACTCCGGCTTTCTCTGCAGCCGCTACACGGCACGTCTATAGTTAATTTTCAAGGCTGCCTTCATTTGCAATCCTTAATTAATTTTAATAAATAATTATGTTCATACATGTAAAATATATCATATGTTATTTTAGTGATGGCTAGAGTCTCATTGAAGATTTTTTGTTTCTTTAAATTATAACAAAATATATATATATATATATGTATATACTAAATATTATTTCTTTACCAACATCATTTTCCCCCTGCATGAGCAGGACATAACTCGAAATAAAACAAAAATGTATGAATTTTTTAAACTCATTTATTTATGCAACACATTACAATATTCATCTTCTGCATAATACAAGAAATACTATTTTTTTACATGTGTTTCTTCTCTGAGACATAAAGAGCATTTTACACATAAGATTTTTTTTTTTAATACCATGTGTTCCTCGTAGTTTTCTTTTTTAAAAGTACCACAGGTTATCATAACTCCACAGTCTTAGGGTTTCGGAGTTGCACAGAGCACAAAAATATCTTTGATTTTGCACTCGTGATATCTTGTGGCGTACATCTCAACATGCTGTCAAAACTGCGGGCAGCAGCAATGCTTGTGAAGGTCTACAAATTTCGTTCCGATGGGGCACGCATTGAGAATCGCCGACACTTGGAGTCTTCCAAACATATACACAGGCTAATAGGGAATTTTGGCAGAGTCCAGCATTGTCGGAATTTCCTCATATGAAATATTTCCCTCGTCTCATTTTAGTCTATGCGTTTCGTACGTCTGTAGGCGATACGCCTGTTGCGTGGTGCGGTCGAGGTGCTTCCATGGATACGGCGGTAAAAACGTGAAAACTTGGGTTTTCTCGTTTTCGTCACTGTACGAGATGGCAATCTGCTTGATGGTGTACGAGTCCAACGAGCGAAAACCTTGGATGTTGCAAAACATTTCATACGATTTTTGTTACATAAATAATTTCTAAGTTCCCATGCACACACCTAGTTTCGAATTTTTTTATAAAGTCATTTAAAACTTCATTGAGGTCCATACACATCGGTCACCTGTGTTCTGGGTTGGTTTCCTCGTCGGGTAATGCTTGTCAGTAAATTTGTTGAAGNGGCATCTTTCACGGGTACAGCTTGCGAGTAGATAGCTTGCACGCGGACGACATCTTCTATGGGGAGGGCGTTTTCAACGGGGAGGGCACGGCATCTTCTACAGGGAGGGCGTCTTTAATAGGGAAGTAGTCTTCCACGTGTGTATACATCGCGAGGGCTGCTCGGAGGGCATTGCACCAACCCCTGCAAAGTGGCGTGTCGGTAACCGAGATGGTGCAGCCCTTGAAACACTCCTTGCACGGGAGGCAGTCCCGTATGTCTTCGTCCTGCTGCAAGTAGGCCGGCAAATATTTGAATACGGTCGAAATCTCGTAAGGTGCGTAAACCAGGAGAATTTCTTTCTGCGGGTACGGTAACTCGTCCAGTTTGTCCAAGGCACAAAGTGAGCACACCCTCCAAATGCCAAAATGGCCGAAAGGATTTTATGGCTGCTCGGACAACACGCGTACATTTCTAAGATCGAGAAAAATGACTTATTTCCCAAGGGGGTTTGGAGTGCATCTTATAAAGAGTTTTTAAGGGGGAGAAATAGTCCGCCCTCGCGATTTAAGTAGGCCACCAATTTGTGGGAACGAAGATTTCCGAAAACACCCGAGTAATTACCCAATGAGGAACATTGGTGGAACAATTAAATATATTGGAAGGGCGTGGAGGAGAACCGACTATTTGGTCGAACGAAGGTTTTCGAAAACACTCGAGTAATTTAGCCAATGAGAAACATTGGCGGAGCAATTAAATATATTGGAAGGGAGTGGACAATTAGCCAATGAGAATCAGGGGTGGGGAATTTCTTCAAACAAATATATTGTAAGGGGGAGTGGAGGGGGTCAGTCGGCTGCTGGGCGCAGTACTGGGAACAGCACCAGCAATGTTAAACGAATGACAAACGAAAAAACCAAGATTGTGGTTGACAGAAGGTGAGAGACAAGCTCCAGTAATGTATAAATAAATTACAAACGAAAAAAAACAAAATGGCGGACTGTGGCTGTGATACCTAACAATATGGCGGACTGCAGCGACCAAGATGGCAGAAGGTGGCTTTGATGCCTACCAAGATGGCAGACTGCACTGATCAAAATGGTGTATGGTGGTTGTGATGCCTTCCAAGATGGTGGACTGCACTTACCAAAATGGTGGAATGAGTATTGATTAATGGTTAGGGTGGGGGGGGGGACAACCTCGCAAATTTAAGGTTTTTAAAAATATTTATTTAATTTATTTTTTAATAATTTTAAATAATTTTTAGTAGCTTTTAATATTATTTTCATTTTTTTTTAAATTAATTTTTTTGTTTTTCTGGATTTTCAAAGTGAACTGTCACCAGGGTCAGGTTAAAATGTCACCAAAGCCAAGGTCTAATGTCACCAGGGTCAAGGTCAAAAGTCACCTGGATCCATTATGGCCGCTCGCCGACCGGATTGACAGCACGAACATCTCCGACGCTCCGACTCCAGGTCCCGATTTGCTAAAGTCCCCATAATCCCTCTACGGTTGACCAGAAAGACCATTAGATAAATTTTCGAGACGAAGAAATAATTCTGAGTCTACATTTCAAGAAACATGAACGTGAATTTTACAAATAAACATAATAAAAGCAGGTCTCTATGTCAAGCTGCAGGTCAGTATGACGAGAGCCAACAGTGTGATAACACACAAGAATATCAGGTTCTTAAAGAGCCTTGGTTTCAGAGTCAGCAATAATGGAGACAGAAATATAGACGAGCCCATTAGCTATGCAGATGCCATCACAAAGTCTAAATTTCATACATTTTCGCAGTACCTACCTGGACCTCACCTACTATCTTTCGAGGTTCGAATACCAGTGCAAAACCAAAACATCTATATGCTATCAAGCAACTCGTAGTTGAAATTCTGAGGTACACTTACGAAGGCTGGAGATGATATTCCCGTGTCTACCAAGATAATTCGAAATGGAATACTTCACATTATTAATAAAATATATTTCAAACTCACTGGCATCGAGCTCTATCAGACACATGATGTAGGTATTACAGCCACTATAAAGAACTACTTATCTCTAACCAGAAACCAACTGCCCGCAGCCAAAAGCGCTGGATAAGGGGAATCGAACTGGATTATAAAGGTGGAATAATCGAAATATGCATTCCACTTTCTACACTGCTGGGATCCGTCGAGGACTATAAACATATAATAGTGAATTCCAACCAAGAACTGGTGATACTTTTAGAAAACACACAAACTATTGTTATTGTAGATACTGCAAAAAAATTCCAGAAGTTGTGACACGCTCGATACATTCCATAAAGTGGCTTATACCACATGTACAATTAAAAATGCAAGAGCGAATCAGACTGCTGAAGTTTGTTGAGAGAGGAAGGAATATCGACGTAGCATTCCGCTCATGGAACTTGGAAATTTACCTGAGCCTCACGCAGTCTCAAAATGTAAATCGGGTTAAATCGAGTTTTGCTACTGAAAAAACCTCGCTACACAATTCTAGCATTTCAGACAGGATGACAAAATGCTTTTGGTGCAAACCGCTCAAAGTTCGACCACATCAAGATAAAGAATACTAAAGTGTTTTTGAACTTGAAAGTTTTCCTTATGTGAACGTAAACACTGACTTTATTAATTGATCTTATATGTTGACAAACCAAATGTTTACAGATTTTCAAAGATTGTATTATGATCACGAAGCTTCAACGACTTTAGAACCAAATGAGTTCGTGAACAGTGCACCGATCTTGGTATTGTCCACAGAGTCAATTCTCGTATTTACTAACTCACTAATGCATTCCATTTTCCCATCTACATTTTCATTTTCTGTTTCTATTTTCTATCTATATCTAAATTAACTGTGTCTTTTTTCATATCTACACTATCTATTTTGCTATAAATAATATCACTAACACTATTTATTTGATTATTTACACTTTAGTTAGCACTATTTGTACTGCCGTTTACACGACTAATTTGAATCTTCTTTCAAGCTATTTACTCTTGCACTCTCTTGGATACTTAGACCCCAATTAATATTTTCAGTATTTCGAGTTCTGCAAACAATTTATTCGTTAGCATTTATTGAGATGCTTGAACAAAACAGTTATAATTTTGCGGCATTAGGCTATAATAGTATTTAAATTTAATTTCTCTAATTAGCAGCCTTTTGTCTAATTTAATTTACAAATTGGTTAATGAATAAGTTCCTCCATCACACTTCTGACACCAGTGTTACTAATTGCCTTGCGCATATCCAAGTCCCTGAAGGATGGAAATTTCGATAAGAACCAAATAACTAAATTAATTAATTTATTTATTTACAATGTTTTAAATTTAATGCTCTTATTTACAAAATAAAAGTGCCTATTTCTACTATTAAAACTATTCATTACTATCAGTGAGCGAAATTGTTATGCCAGTATTAATTATAAATAAAATCCTCGTTCTAGTATTTATACTAGCTATAATCAATCAATATTCACTTACTAGTTACATGTATGTGATCAAAATATCTACTGCCAAACATGAACATCATTCCAAATGTCTGTTACTCATGCATTAAGTCTCACAGATCAGATGGTCAGTCCCAGTCTCTGCCCTCCCGATGGTCGCACACTGTACTCGCTGGTCATTACACCGCCGTCCATCGTTCCTAAGATGATACACATCCAGCACTAATGGTCATTCAAGACTACCGACACAGAGTCACACCGCCACGCCGCTTATTTAGCTAAAATGACCTGGCCCAGAAGGTTCTTCGCACCTCGAGTCGCACCGAGAGAGGGGATGAGCAGACAATTCGCGCAATGGCTTACAAGTCGTTCATTTTTCCAGAGAGAGGAGTGACGTGAATCCCGTTAACATTATCGCGGCCCGTGTAGTTGCTCTGCTTCCGCTTCTCTATGTTCTCGGTGATGTCATCCTGATGATGACTACTAGGCCAACCCGCGGGGGAGGGGAAGGGAAAGGACGCGGGGTAGCCGCGCGTAACAATAACACAAATATTAGATAAGATACTTCTTTGGTTGTACTTGTTCGTACAAGAAATTTCTTTGCAGTCGGTTGAATAGTTTCCGAAAATGTATTATATAGGTTTCCGTGATTCTGGTATTAATAGCTTTTACAGATTGGGAGAAAAAGTAGTTTTTAGGTTATGAATGCAGTGAGTATAGTTTTTGTTCACTTCAAAGAATTGCCTATATGGCAACTTCAAATTAAAATAAGTATTATGTTATTTGAGAAGTGATAGTTAACGTAAAAATAGAAAAGCGCGTTTTTCTAAAATAAAATGAAATTAGATTCGAAAATCGCGAATATCCTTTTTTACTTGCAATGCATTTAGTAGTGAACCGAGTTTAGTAAAACTTGGCCAAATATTTAAATATTAATAAGAATACACACACATGGGTGAGGGTGATCTCTTAACTTCCAAAGGAAATGTGATAAAAAATGTGCATTGTTGTTATATTATTGTTAAAAAATCCTTTATCTAAAAACTAGAGGCACATATTTACGTAAAGTTCCTTTTTTTTCATTGTAAAAGCAAGAAAAACATTATACACATAAGTGCCGATTCTGATATTTGAGGGTTGGAAATACATACACATGATTCATTATTCCAGTGTTGGAACAAAGTAAAGATTTTATTCAGCACATATCAAATGAATACATATTCTAATTACGGATTGTTTATACTTCTTAGCAATGACGTGTTTAGCTTAAAAGTATTTTTAACTATAGTCTATTCGCAGTATCTTCACACTTTTTGAATCAATCCTTTGAAAATAAACTCACGTATAATGTTTTTTGGTGTTTACTAAATATTTCACGTACCTCAAGCGTTTTGCACATCTGTTAACACAGACGTATATATTTTTTGTTAAACTTAACTGTTACTTATTTTTATGTATAAATTGCAACATTTCGTTTATAATCAACATGAATAAATACAGCGAGAAAATATATTTTTTTGTTAATGTTTAGTAAAAAATATTTTTCACGCAAAATATTATTAAAGTGAGTGCACACGAACGTGGTGAGCTATTCCATTGGTGTAATTTTCTAGGCTTGGATAAGCTTCGTTTGGATGAAGCGAAGGAATATCCCAAAATGTAGAGCTTTAGCAGTGCTTCACAAAATTTGGATGGAACCATGAATTTACTATAGTGACTTGTTACGTATCTCTAAGGCACGCAAGCTGACGGCTTGCATAACAACTTGCCTGCCGACTTATTTAACTAATCAGCTGTTAAGTATTTGTGCCTGGCATGGATAGAGTTTATGCCTCCATTTAGCGTTCATGTACACTGACCCACTCGGCTACCGCGAAGGGGCCGACAGAAATAAAATCGTGCATTTTACATCGTCTAAACACTTACGAAATCTGGAATATACAAAAAAAAAGTATTAATCGCCGGAGACTCCCCATGGTGCAAAGTCACCGTGACGATATCGATAGGACTATGGGCAGATTCCCCACGATGACCTTGACTTCACAGGTACAATATTGTTGCCAGGTGTTATGTCAGCCAAGGTCCCACCGGTTGTCACGTAGCTCTGCTATCTTACATTGGTGAGTGTCGGCTCTAATCTTAGCGCACCACGCGAAGTTAACGGAGGTATGATCATCGTATCGGCCTTTAATATCGCGCATTATTGTTGCGGTTTTGGACTTGCTCTCAGTATCACGGTGGTGACCCCGATGATGTACAGCTGATTTTGAGCATGCCAGTGTTTGATTCTACCATTTCTAGTGCAATGCCACGACTATAGTCCATTTATTGTTAATTCCAACTATTCTCCTTCCAGACTTATTCCTCCGCCTCATGCAAAGAAAGCATGACCGAGTCTAGAAAATTTTACCAAACGGACAACGCACCGCATTCGTATGCACTGATTGTAATAATATTTTGCATAAGAAATATTTCTTCCTAGGCATTATCAACACACATCTTTTCTCTCCGGTTTTATTCATATTAATTACAAATGAAAAATAAATCTTTTAGATAAAATATACGCAAAAGTTCATTTTAACCAAAAGTAATGTACTGTTATGTTAGCACAAGTATAAAACGTCGTGATACATGGTATGCATCTATATAGGAAACAAGCAAACACGTCATAGATGGGGTGATGTTTTCTAAAGTCTGATTCAAAAAGTGTGGAGATACTGCGAATAGAATATATACAGTTCATTTGCACCACATTAAAAGTGTTTAGAAATTTATTTTTATCTGTATGGCCAGAACCGAAAATATTGCGAGTTAATTTGATGGTTATGCTAAACTCGACAATTCTGTGTGCACCCCAGGCGCTATCGTCTCTATCCGCGTGTATTAATGGTTCACAGTCTTGCAGTTCTTGCCAGGAAACGAGTGTCCCAATCACATAAACAACAAGAAAGTACTGTTTTCCAAGTATATCCTGGCACTGCTTGAAATCGAAAATTCCTCTTTGTACGGTCAAACGTCTCTTCGGCAAAGGTTCGTTAAAAACGGGGAAAATTCGGACAAATAGGAACGGGTAAGAAATTGACCATGACCTGCATTTAATAACTAGCGTTCGCCTGACGTGAATCGGAAAACAATGAAAAACTGTAATCCGAAATAAGGGCCGCTTTAGCTGAGCAGTTAGACTGCTCGCCTCCCACCAAGGCGAACCGGGTTCAATCCCCGGCCGGGCCGCTCCCGGATTTTTGCAAGTGGGGATCGTGCCGGACGATGCCGTTGGCTGGCGGGTTTTCTCTGGGATCTCCCGTTTCCCCAGCCCTTGCATTCCGGCGCTGCTCCATTCTTACCTCATTTCACCCTCGTCGGCTCGCAAGACCTCGTTGTTAAAAGCCGCCCAAATCTCTCTCAACTCAACTCGGAATCTGAAAGAACGGGCCGGGGATCGAACTAGAATCGCGCGGAATTCAATTCCAGTGATTTACAGCTGCTTTAACTTTCTTGGTTGTTTTCTTGTTAGTTTCCGACCAGCAAGTGGAATGACACATCAGTATCGCTGAGGTGTGATGACGAATTCTCATTTGCAATAATAGTCAATAAATATATTTTATTGTTGCCCTAGACCAAGGGTGCTCAACCTTTTTAACAGTCGGGCCAAACGAACGATTCAGACATTTTTGGCGGGCCACTGACGGTTGTTATTTAAGTTATTTTTAAGACTTGTGCAAGAAAAAACCCAATATTAAGAAATGAAATTGTTGTTTATTAAAATAATAAAACAATACACTTTTGCTTCTTCATTCTAATGTTATGTATCTTAAATCAAAATCGAACTAAATAAAAACTAAGGTTAATACAATTAATGTGATTTCTGACATTGCTTCTGTTGTAATAATTTTCTTATATTAGGCGTCAAATCAGATGTTGAAAGTAACAACAAGTCACTAATATGTTGCTCTGTTAGTGATGTGCGGTATTTATTTTTAACATAATTAAGGTTTGAGAAAACCTTTTCACAGACATATGTTGATCCAAAACTACTTAAGAATTGTAAGGCCAGGTCTGTTATGATAGGAAAATCTTCTGTTGGTACCAATTTCCAGAAATTTGCAAAATCTTCTGAAGAATTTTGTGGTTTTGAGGATACTTTTTCGGCAAAAAGGTTTTTTAGCGCAAAATGACTTTGCAGTTCAGTGAGTTCTAACTGAACATTGGCAGGATAAGTAATTATTTCAGTCAAACTGATTATGAAGGGATTCACAAAAATTTGTATATTTTGTTTTTTACTCTCAAAGTCTTGAAATCTTCTCTCAAACGATTGTAATAAGGAGCTAATTTTAGATTCGTATTTAGAACAATTGATGGTGTCAATATTGAGTTTCTCTTTCAAATCTTTAAGTGTGGGAAAATGGTCAATATTTTCTGTGCTTAAGTTAATTAAAAACAGATTTAATTTAGCTTTAAATCCGCTTATCAAACTAAACATAGTCGGAAATGAACAATCTTTGCCTTGTAATTTGAGATTCAAAATATTGAGATAATTCGTAACGTCAACAAGAAATGCAAGATCACTCAACCAAGATGTATTCTTCAGTAAATCAGTTTCCAAAGGTAACACCCCTTTTTCCTCCAAAAATTCCACGACCTGCTCTCTCAAGTTGAAAAATGTTTTTAACATGTTGCCCCTTGAAAGCCATCGCACAGCGCAGTACAGTTGAAGCTCTCCATATTCACTGATTTCTTCTTCAAATAAAACTCTGAATTCACGTCTATTAAGAGCTTTTGCACGTATGTAATTTATGCAACGTACCACTGGATCCATAATATCATCCAATTTCATGTCCTTTGCATCGCTCCCCACATAAAAAAATCCTTACCCCCTCCTCCCGCCTCCCGGGTGATAATTTTTTTTCTCGCTGGAACCTGGGATCGAACAAAATAACTCAGATATAAAGGCCAATGACTAACCAACTCTTCCAACTACGTGTACAGACACCACTAAGTCCCAAGTTGAAATTTGTTTTAAAATAAGAGCAGTAGTATTTTATTATATTTCTCGCAAACATTTTATAAGTGTCGTGTAAGGCACACAATATTTATTACGTCAGGCCCTCTTCTCATAATAGTGGGCTCCTAACTGCATTGTTACGAGGAGCTCATTATTCGTGTCAACCTTGGTGTTGGGTGCAAAAAACCGGGCAGTCCTTCTTGAAACGAAAGTGACACTCTAAATGACCATATTATTCTATGCTTGCACAGAATATGTAAATAAACAGTAAGGAAATGGTGTGGTGTTTCCTTTGGCACGGGCGTAGCTACTCGCTCGATGACTGTCTGCGCGAGGATCTGGAACAGCTTTTGTCTGGTTGGCTGTTTGTATGGGTTAGTTTCACCAAATAATGAATCACCAACATACAGAATTGTTCAAGTGTAAAATATAGCGTTTATAATTTTAATAACAACACATAAATCGCTTACAGCCACGTCTGAAGGACGTGACTAAAATGCACTTAAATAGGTAGGCTCTACTCAAGTTCTCTACACCAGAAATAGCCGTCTGACTCACCACTGTTAAAAGACACTTGGAACCGATTCTATCAGTCCCGCTCCACCTGGAAGGTCACACGTCGGCGGCGTCGATCGTCCCCAGCGGCCGCGCCTCGGCAGCCGAAGTCCGCAGGAGTCTTGCAGCAATGGCGACCACCAACCTTGTTGTCTCAACGTTTATATAGTCTGACCGCGTGTCCTCAATTTCACCCTTCCTCTTTCCTGGCTGACCATCTCTCCCTAGGCGTCTTTATGCCTGTCCGTTATCCTTGACGGCCATAACAAAACCCTTCTGGTCAAAATATCGGTCGTTTTCGACTGTCATGGTGCGGGAAACGAATTTGCAGGGATGGCAACGGATCAGAGTGGTTCAGATGGACAATCTAGCGCGACAAAAATATAAATAATAATGTCACCGTATATCTATCGTACACATACAAACGTGTAAACAGTGCACCAAACGACGAGAGGACCGAAGAAAATATCCCCAGTAATACACACTAACCAGTTGAAACTAGTTCAAAAGTGAACTAGCGTGCGCGCTCCGTTAAAACAAACCAGTCAAAGGCCGCAGGTATGTTGATGTTGGATTGGATGTTACTAGGCGGTAAATAGATAACGTACAGGTGGATGGTATTATATGCATGAAACCCAGCAAGGCATGTGAATCATGGTGTATGCTATTTAATACACACATGTGCTTACGAAATGTACAGGCATTTGCAGGAGTTAGAACTGTAGTTATTATTTAGAGTATCTGTATGCATAATGTCACACAAAAGAAGTCGGTGCCCATACTTGCGCCTTTACAAGTTATTCGCTCTTTTCCAAGGTACAATGCAGTCAGTATCGTTTCAGAATGTATACCATGAATGGCTAACTGTAAAACATTTGAACAGTACAAAGGTATATGATCATCATACTGGTTACTTGCAAGAAAAATGACGTATTAGTGAAAGTTTGACAAAAAAATAAGTGAATAACTTTATAAAAAAAAAGTAGAACTTCGCTGGAAACAGTGCGACCAAATGAAGAACTGCTTTCAAATCCAAAATAATTTGTGGCTTAAAAACACAATCGGTTTTACAGTAAAATGTGCGAAAAAAAAAACCACGAACATCGCAAGGACGTGGTCGACCTCGCAAACTTTTGGAGACTGTAGTGAGAGAGTAAAATAAATGAAGGTCAAGAAACTAGTTCAGGACAAATCATTGGACGAATAACCTTCGCTGCAAAAGATGGATTAAGAGCCGGTGGCAAACGAGCAGCTGCCTCTGTTCTGCGTGACATCACATCATCGCCAAAACGAGCTGTGAAGTGTAGAAAGGCATATAAGTAATTTGAAAAGTCGTTGGATACACTTCGTCCATATTCTCCAGAGGAAGCTCTTTCGTTGACAGTAAATGCAAATCTAAGCAAAGGACAATACCTGTTACTCAGACACGAAGCAAAGAATCATAACGCGAATATTTGTCCATCTTGGCATACTGTATTGGACGCAAAGCGAAAATGTTATCCTGAAACTGAAGTCGAAGAGAATTCCGTGTCAGTTATAGTTCAAGACGCGTTGAATATTACCTCAAAACGCATTTGTGAGTTGAAGAAAGTGGTGTTAGAAACTATTCCTAATGAAGAACACAATTTAACCATGATCTGCAAATGGGTCTGTGACGGCAGTTCCGGTCAAAATAACAATAAACATTAAATTAATTATGGAGAAGATGATCCATATAAGTTTATGGTTACAATTGTACCTCTGCAGTTAATGTTTTCAACGTCTGAAAAGTCTTAGACAAAATATTTGTGTGACAGAATCCTAGTCCAACATCACCACGATTCTGTCGACCAATTAAGTTCGTTTTCGAAAAAGAAACCTGCGAAGTTATTGAAAGGGAAACAGAGCTAATTCGAAAACAAATTGATGAACAATGTCCTACAGAAGTTTCAACAACTATTACAGTAAATCACAAGTTATTTTTCACGATGGTGAAAAGTGCATCAAGTCAAGTGTGCTACATATGTAGCGCGAAGCCTACAGACATAAACAATTTAGGGAAAGTTGTTACGAATATTGTGGATGAAGAAATGTACAGTTTTGGTTTGTCAATTTTACATTCAGTGTTACGATTCTTTGAATGCTGTCTACATATAAAATATCGTTTGGAGGTTCAGACTTGGCGAGCACGACGTGAAAACAAGAAAATGGTTGACATGAGGAAACACGAGATCATTGTTGGATTACGACAAGAACGTGGGTTACTGGTTGATCAACTAAAGCCTGGTTTTGGTTCCACAAATGATGGCAATGCGGCAACGAGGTATTTTAAAGATCCCAAGCCTGCTTCTGATATCACAGGTGTAAGTGAAGATCTGATAAAACGGTCTAGTGTCATTCTTCGTTCGATTTCAAGTGGATATGCAATAAATCAGGGAAAGTTCGATAAATATTGCAAGGAAACAGCTGAGATGTTTGTGCACAATTACCCTTCGTATTATATGCCAATTGCTGTGCACAAAATTCTTATTCATGGATCAGCAGTCATACAAAATGCCCTTCGTCCTATTGGACAGTTGAGTGAACAAGCACAAGAAGCAAGGACCAAATATTTCAAATATGTACGAGGACATCACACAAGGAAGATGTCTCGTCTGTCGAATAATGAAGATCAGTTCCATCATCTCATTTTGTCTTCTGATCCAGTCATATGTACAATATCCTACAGACATGCATGAAACCACAGGAAAGGTTCTATCAGTGCGGAAGTTCTGAATCTGCATGCGGAACCTACCATTCATCACAGTGATGGTTTTGAGTTTGACAGTGAATAAGGACTCAGTGAACGTGTCACTGACAGTGAGAGTGGCAGTGATGATTAAATAGGAGTGATGTGGAAACACCAGTGTTAAGAGACATGTACTTGATGTACGAGGCATATACTTACGAGAAAGACTTTGCTTAGATTTTATATCAAACTTCTTCTAGTTTTTGCAGGCTTATGTAAACGTTTACAATGGTAATAAATGCAGATACATAGATTAGAGTATTATGCGTTTCGTTTTCACTATAATGTCCGTTTTTGTATGAAATACTAATGAGGCACTACAGTTACTACGTAGGAAGTATATTTTTCGCACTAGACGTTCATTCTGAACAACTTTGAAGCGGCCAGTAGTTGTGGACTGCATCACAGAGGCTGCCGGTGGACCCGTTGGATGCGTTGAATGACGGCCCATCCCTGGCAGGGACCTGATTTAACGCCAACGCGGTTTCCGCGGAATAACATTGAAGTGGTATGTTATTGTACTTAACTGTCACTTTCAGTTATTAATCATACAGTAGAGTCACCGTTATTTCTGGGTAGGTGAAGCCTTACTATTTACGTTATTAAATCCCCCCTTACATGATAATTTTGTCTATTTAAAAATTTGACATTTGAAATTATACATCTTATATTTTGGATATACCAGTGTACACATTATGCATTACATAATTTGTTTGTATTCTTATATGACTATTACATCTTTACTTACGTATTTATATTTCGTTATTTATTTATATGACCCTTACGTCTTTTTTGCCTTTTATTTGTAATACTACTTATCTACAATACTTCAAGTACTTTTTAAGTATATTAACATAATATTTTTAATTAAGTGTAGGATATTTATCACTAGTTTGTACTCCGCACCAGACCTGGACTTCATGTCTTGGCGGGAATTTGGGATGTAAAGATTGGCTGTGAACTATCCCACAATTTAAATAATACAAATTGCTACCTTCTCTCTAGAAGTTGGAAGTGTTGGATTTTATGCACAAGCCGTGACATTCCGCTCCATCGCTTCTTGCTTTGTATTATTCAATCAAACTGACATTTTAAAATGCAAGGTGTATGATTTGTGATATAATGCTATCAAACCAAAAAACAATAAATACTGTGTAGTTTTACAAGTCTTATTAGCTGCAACACTTTTATGTTGTCTCTGTCTTTTTATTTGATTTGTAATATATAAACTCATTAAACAGTACATACTGGTCTAATGTCGTTGCCTTGTAATTTATGTAACATTAACTTGTTGGTACTACCATTTATACATTTACTACATCGTTCTAAACATTATATATTATATTTCTACTTTTATTTATTTTTATTTTTAATTATTTGGCCTGGCCCTGGGACATTTTATTGTACCTAGTCTAACATTCAGGCGTATGATTGTTTGTAACATTTTTGCCTGCATGATGCTGCACTCTAATGCGAGTGACGTGAATTACGTCCTGCCAGCATGAAGAAGGTAGAGTCAGCGGAAACGTTACGCTGCTCAACTGTCTTCTCGCGATACGTGATGCAATACAGATATGTGATTTGCTCAGCGCACTGTAATTGTGTATTTGTGACTAGCATTTCGTACTTATTGCGTGTGTACTTGTGTAATAGTGAGCTCAGTGATTCCGTGTGCACTTTATATGTATGATGTGTGAGCGTACTCGATCGGTACTTAATTGCAACTTATCTTCATGGTATGTACTGTGATGTCAGCCGGCCGGCGTATTGAAGCTGCAGTTCGAAATGCAACGAAACTGTTTAAGCTCATACGGGCTTCTGGAGAGACTACTATTTGACTGTCGTTGGTTCAAATTTATTTTAAGTTGTTATCTGTACGTAACTTTCTTCTGTACTTGCGCACGTGGTTTACTCTTTATTTCCGGCTTTCCACAATGGCTGCGCCATTTAGCGTTGAATAATGTTTCCGTTTTTTTCTGAGTGTTTATACTTCAAGTAAAACTCGCGTTTGTGCTATATTGATCATTATTTGTAATCTTTATATTTTGTGAATTATGCCGCACTTACTAATTAATATTTAATTACGTACTGATACTTGCCGGCTTTTGCGCAAAGTGACTATCGCTCGTGGCTCAATTGTTGCCAACCTTACGCGTTCACTGTCACCTTCTTCGTGACCTGTTGATACATTTCGCGTTCGCGCTGTTTTATGATTTTCTCTCCAGAGTCGTTTTATTTTGTTCAAAGCACCTCCTTTTCACCACGTGCCGTGACTTTCGGCACAAAATTGTATTGCCGCCTCCTGGATTATTTCTTCCTCTAGCGCTGGAGCTGGAAAACTGCTTACGTGCTGCCATGGGAGTACTGGGGAGCTGTGAGTAACAGATCTAATAACTTATTGGTTAGTTAGTGTCGTTAACATTGCTGACATTTGTATAACGCGAATGTATAAATTGATGACCAGTGCCAACATCACAACCATAGCTGTTCTCGTTAGATACGAATATTCGTGCATTGAAAGCATATTCGTCTGACGGAAGATGAGTTTGTGTGACCTGTGGTAATGTTGGCAACGTTTCGAAGTGCACGTATTTAGTTGGCCAGGTGTTGTCGAGGGATTCATTGATCGTATGAAAGTGAATACCCGAGTTGAGAAACTACCTTTTCGCTGGGCTGCAGGTTTCCAAGGAAGTTACCAGGCAATGTGTTTGAAGAACAAAAGACAAACAGTGCGGAGTAAATTTTCCGTGCTGACGGGCATAAATACTATGGAAATGGTTGACTACATTTTGGCGAAAATAACACTGCGTCATTACGAAATTGTAAGTCTTCATATTAGTGGTGCATTTAAATGACAGGTGGAAGCATAAAAATACATAGTAATATTATGCTGGAAACAATATTTGGCAAATTTGGAGAACATTGCTTAAATATGCAACAGTACTAGTGTGACGTTAAAAAATTGATTAATTACCTAGGACATGTAACAACCAAATAAAGGAAAAAATCTCGTAAGGTATAGAAATCTGTAAGTTCAGTAACCACAAACAATTTTAAATACTGCTTAAAGAGAGCATTTTAATTAGGAAGATTGATAATACTGAAAAAAAAGTAGCAGATCACATGAATTATCACGTAAATGGCGAAATACCCGCTAATGAAAGAGCATTTTTCTTCACTACTCCAATTTCAACTAACCATGCTAACGACCAACACGAGTCGATAGGCTCTAAGTGCGATTCAGAGAGAAGTAGGTAAGGATAGAATAAATTAAAATTGTTGTGTTTTGTTTCGCACAGCCATACAAAAAGAAAGGCTGAAGACGACGGGTTTCACAAGATTATAGTGGGCTTCGAACGACCAGATTGCAGAAGCGGCGTGTCATGAACTGAGTCGTGTACGAAGTTGGAAGAAAACCATTAGATATCTGTCCGAGCTCCTGGCCACATGAATATGACTCCTGAGTATGCAGTAAGTGAAAGGCCGGGGGCGCATGCCGGTAGCGAATTTTTGTACAACCAGAGAAAGCGAGCGAAAGTGTGTCAGATATGTGGGCTGGCGCAGGGGGTCATGATAAAATTGTAATAAACACCGTAGAGCAACATAATATTTTTGGCTGGATTTGTTGATTGACATTTTGTCATGGGAACAGATACACTTTTGCTGCAGCCCTTCAGTGTGAAACTTCGGATCTCTAAATAACGGGCCGAGAAAAATTCCCGCAACTTAGATGTTGCAATTCGAGTTCATGAGGTGTAAGTAACTAAAGAGCGAATAATCAGAACTGCGAGGATGGATGAATAAGAAGAAGGAAATGAAACTGGCGAATTTAAAAAAAATGAAGCAGGGCTGGAGAAAATTTTACGAAACCGAGTAAGGTCAACACCAGAGAGTCAACCGAATGTGTAACCATATTGAACAGCTAGGGATATGGGCCAATATAAAAGGTGACAATAAAATAAAACGTGAGGAAAATGACGTCCTATCTAAAGAATAAACTTGAGCATCTCAGATTAACGATGCTCTCAACGATAAAGCAGACGCTCCAGTTGCAACATTTGAGAAATACGCTATATATAACTTATATCCGATGTCAGAGACCGAATGAGGAAATAATCATCTACTTTACTAATGTTCCAAGGCGCGTTATATAATTACGTTGGGGCAGCCCTGATAACACAAAAAGTTATAGATACTGTTAATGGGCACTCAGATTGTCAGTCTCAGCTTTAACGGCCTCGACATCTCCATAAACAAGCGATTCGCAAAGTCTATAGTATAGCTGATTTAAAGTTAAATTAGCACGTTTAAAATCACCTTTTAAAAATTATATCTTCCTTTACACATATTCCAACCTAAGCGCTAACTATTTTACTACAATAATATCGGCAGTTTATCAATGAAAGGTAATTATTTTTTTTAGGTCTCAATTTCTGTGTACTTTTTAATTTGGTAAGCAGTGAATTTTCTTTTCTTTATTATAAACCCGTGGTTCCTTTCGGATGTGTATTACACCCTTGTCTATTTTTAGACACTTCAGGTATTTTAGTGTAATGTATCTTGCTTACCTGCAGATTGAAGCTTATACCAGAGTATAGCTCGTGCTGTGCTAGTGCAAGAAATGTCTTTTTTTTAATGGTTTAACACGTATAAACATATAAAAATTTTTTAGTGGACGCATTCTGAACGATTTCTTAAAAACTATTGTAAAGTAAGGAAACTGGACATGATACTAGGTATCCAACAAGTGAGGCATGTCAGTAAACTGGTGGAGGAAATAAATATTCATAAATTAAGGACAAGAATGAGAAAAGCAAAAGAACAGTTCTTAAAAACCTACATACTGACGATAGTTGCAATAATAATAACAAAAGCAATAGTGCCAAGTTTTTTTTCTGTTGTCATGTGGCAACAATTTTTGATGGCTTAAGAGAAAGAAAAATGGCATTGTGATAGTTAAGTTTTTATATGTTAATGGTAGTAAACATATCAAAGCGAAAAGGAAGTACACTTTAACCCCGCAAATCCGAACCCCGTTAGTCTGACAGTTCGATCAATACGTACAATCTTTTTTAAATTTGGGAACATTTAAACTGTAAAAAAAATTTATTATGTAAGTATACTATAGTTATTTACAACAAAATATTCGTCGTTAACATTATTAAAATCATAAAACACCATATACTTCTCGGCTACTTCCATGGCTTTTCCTGCATCATAATGTGTAATGAGATTTTCCGAATCATCATCTTCAAATGTATCAGTCTTCATCGGCGTCTTGATTGACTAGGGAGACGATTTATTGATCTGATAATTCTTGGTGGCCTTCACTGACAGCTGAAGGCCTTTCAATCCCATCTGATTCATCACAGCCTGGAATTTCTTTCACAATCTGTAAAATTTCATTTCGCTCGTCCGTCTCATCTGGTGGTTTGATATAAGAAAGGCTGGGCCATAATTTCTTCCAAGAATATCTAAGTGGCTGCTCTGTGACATCTTTGACTAATATTTTTTTAGAAGTTCAAATATGGAGAGTGAAGCGTTTTCATTTGCAATCATTGATTTTAAAACCCTTTTTACTAGAGACATTTAATGGTCTGAAGCACCGACTGATCAATGGCTGTAACAAAGCAGTTACGTTAGGACGTAGAAAAGAAGTTTTTATTTTCCTACGAATAAGTTAGAATAGTTAGAATTAGGGGTTTCAGCGCCACCTGGCGTCCTAGCAGGGAGCCGGAGAGCCATGGTGACTATCTTGGATGACGCCACGCGGCAACCTACTGCTCGACCATTCCTCGCCAGTGGTGGCCATCTTGGATTTCCCTCTTTGCGTCTAGAATTTCCTGTTATCCCTCTGGAATTTGGAATTTACTTTTTCCCCTCCTGCTCTATCATTCCACCTCGGCACTTCAAGCTCTTGCATTCCGATTCATTTCTCCCGCTCTTTCATTCCGATGTTAATGTGTTTCTTACGCTCTGGCATTCCTTCCTCGCGTCCTTTATATCCCTCGGGGGTGTTTTCTCATATTCCTTCCGGTATTCTTTATATTTCTCGCATGTGTTTTTTATTTCTCTCGTGTCCTCTCATTCCTTCCTGCCTCCTGTCTGTTCTGTCCCTCAGGAATTTATTATATTATTCCTTACAGTCTTCATTATTTTCTCTCTCGCCCCTCACCACTCTTTTCCTTTTCGCGCCCTCCATCACTGTCGACGTCGTCTGTTGTAGGCGGCCATCATTGATACTTGCATCCGCCAACAGAGTGCGTGAATTTATACATTTGGCGGCTAGGAGCGCCGGTATCGGCTTGGCCATTTTGTGCATGTGAGTTGGTTCACTCGTCGCCAGCAGGGGCACACTAGCAATCGGGGAGGTGAGTTCAACCGGTGGCCACCAGGAGCGCTGGGAATATTTGTAGGTGTATATTAACTAAAAAAATGCAGGAGGCATGCGGGATCGTTGCTGTTTTCTATTCCTTGGGGGGTTTTCTCATATTCATTCTTTCCTGTCTCCCATCCATTCTATCCCTTGGGGGTTTTCTCATATTCTTCCCGTCTCCTTTAAATTCACCCTTTCCTCTCTCTTGCCTTCTGAGCCTTACATCTTGGATGTTCCCTCATCACTGTCGTGTGCTGCCCCCTTGGTTTTCTCATATTCCTTCTGGTCTCCTCTCACCTAGCTTCCTGGTAGGGACGAGTCCCATGCTCTGACATTCCACCTTGGGTTTCTCATATTCCTTCTGGCCTCCTTTCACCTGATGTCCTGGCGGGGGTCGAGTCCCATGCTCTATCATTCCATCCTGGTTATCTCGTACTCCTTCTGGTCTCCTTTCACCTGACGTACTGGCTGGGACGATTCTCATGCTCTGTCATTCCACCCATGCGACATGGAGCGAAGCCTACTCATGCACACTAGCCCTCGAGTCCTACCGCGCGCACATCAAGTGCGTCCTAAGCCTACTTATAAGCATGGTTGACTGTAATTTCTGAACCATTTAAGATACAGCCATTAAATTCGTAACATAGGTATCACCTTCACAAAGAAAAGGGCCGCAGGGACAAGTATGCCCTAAGCCTAATTATAAGCATAATTGGCTGTAATTTCTTAACTGTTTAAGATATAGTAACCAAATTCATAACATAGACATCACTTCCGACAACGAAAAGTGCCGCAAGGTCAAGTACGCCTTAAGGCCTCTTATAAGTATAGTGTGCTGTAATTTCCGAACCATTTAAAATACAGTCACCAAATTCATTACATAGACATCAGCCCGACGATAAACTGGGCAGCAGGATCAAACATACCTTAAGCCCAATTATAAGCATAGCCGACTGTTATTTCCCAACCACCAAAGCTATAGTCATAAAACTCGTAACATAGACATCACCGTCAACAACGAATAGAATGGTGTGTCA
The DNA here is from genome assembly GCA_002778355.1 of Clitarchus hookeri. Lineage (NCBI taxonomy): Eukaryota > Metazoa > Arthropoda > Insecta > Phasmatodea > Phasmatidae > Clitarchus > Clitarchus hookeri. The sequence goes on from NQII01000001.1 coordinate 409,603, forward strand.
AGTACGCCCTAAGCCCTCTTATAAGCATAGTTGGCTACTATTTCCCACCCGTCAGGGCTATAGTCACCAAATTCGTAACATAGGAATCACTTCCGACGATGAAAAGGACCACAGGGTCAAGTACACCTTAGGCCTTCGTATAAGCATAGTTTGCTGCCATTTCCCAACCACAGAAGCTATAGTTACCAAATTCATATAATAGGCCTCACCTCCGATGACAACCATGGTGGTAGGGACAAGTACACCTTAAACCACCTTATAAGCCTAGTTGCCCAACGTTTCCCACCCACCGAAGCTACGACCACCAAATTCACATCACAGTCATCATTTCCGACCGCAAACAATGATATAAGGAAAGTAGGACTTAAACCCTTTTACAAGCATAGTTGTTCAGCATTTACAAACCTTTGAAGTTCGGGAACATGTAACAACCATCCACGCATGTAAAGAAAATAAAGTTACAGTTACATGTAGAAGTGTACGGTCTGAAATAGCACACATTTACGCATCGGCCTGCACGCACTCGTCAACCACCCACTGCCGCCCTTGGCGTCTGCTACCTCAAGTGTCTACCAACTCGGATCCCCCTCAGCGACAGCTAGCCTCCCTTTGTCCACCGAAATCTATGCTGTGTATATAAACCTTAGCATGTGTTATATACAAATGTGATGCGTGCTTGATGTACATAGTCGTGGGTAAAGGTTATATATATAGTTATATAAACGAACACTATCAGTCCATCACAAGAGCCGGTGGCCCAAGTCATCGCTAGCATGGGTAACCCTTAAAAACCAGCCATATAATGAAAAATAAAGGAGTATACGATTGCACCGATAACAAGACATACATAGTCGCAGGTCACATTAAAACACGTACAGGTTAATATAAATAAACATCGTCAGCCTAGCGCGTGGGTCGGTGAAACCGAGTGTAAAAAATATGAAACCATCCAGTACATGAAAAATTAGTTACGTAAAAAACAATAAAGGACTGGCATATAAGCAAGTACATCACGAGCACGGTGTCATAACGAGTCACAATATATATA
>NQII01000001.1:410664-423596 GCA_002778355.1 Clitarchus hookeri
GCTATCACGCCAACATGAGAAAGAACGAATTATCACAAGAGCCAACCCCCAAAATTAGTACGTTTCGTCAAGTACGATACACATAATGCTACTTGTACCAAATCGTGCAATTTAGGGCAACCTTATAAGAACACCCAAATAATGTGGTTTCAATAACAAAATATTTTATTGTCCACATACAAACAATTAATTTGGTTGCGCCAAACAAACTTTGTTTGTTCAACAAAACCTTTTTCTCGGTGTCATAAATGTGTTCTTCTTTGTAATACGCGCAAATCAATATTACAAAAGCCATGGAAACTGAATCAGTTACGTGTTTCAAGTCGGAAATAATAAGCAGGAAGATAATTACAGCGCAAAATAAATAAATCCTAGATGACTTTCTGTTAGACGTAGTGCCATATGTACGGGTGAGATAATGAAGTACAACAGTTTAACCAGCCATAGGTAACATTGAGAAATTAACCCATGGCACTTCGAGTGTGTTTCCATACCACTGAAGAACATAGTATTATTTTTACGAAAGAATAAATATTGCGATATCATTTTATTATGTATTTTTTTTTTTTTTTGCCAATTGATTCGTTCACATTTTCATGCATGTGGCAAGATGTGAGGTGCTTCAAATTCATCGTGGAGACGCAAAGTTTCCTCCAAAACAAAAGACCTAGCCGTTCGGTATTCCTCTGTCCTTGCTAATTACCGCTTCACTTTGTTTATAGCGTACGTGTCAATCATGTTGACGACGTAACACGTTGCAAGGTTGCAAGTGGCCTTTCGTCGCTGCACGGGTATAAACCTTTACGTCTGCCTGAAACTGTGTTCAAAATAACGTAGACTATTTTGGGATTGCAAATTAATATACGATGTAAAAAATAACACCCTTATATTACACGGTAGTCGTCAGTGTATCGAGAAGAAAAACATATTTATGTGCTTTCTATATGCCCATGGGTACACTACTTGGCAGAAAAATCATCATATTTTTCATTATTGCAGTTACGTAGCTCTATGTGAGAATGCGTACGTAAACATCAGTGTAAAGGTATGTAGTGTTATGGTGGCATATGAATATCAGTAATATATAAACAGTTTCTTTATGAAGAGCGGCGGAACATATCGCATGTGACTACAAGGATACGTTGTAAGAATGCTATGTATTGCACTGGTTGATGGTATGACAGATAAATGTATTATTAACAATTTAATTACTTCCTACAAGAATACGAAAAAAATATTTGTAAAACGAAAGCCAAGTAAGTGTGGTGAATTTATACATGGCCATTCCTTCAAACGTAATATAATATTTTTTGTGGCTACATAGAGTATCTAAAAATAATTGATCTGGGAAAATAATACTAAAATATTGAATTTTTTTTTTGATTTGGCAAGAACAAAAAAATACTGACTTCTTATAAAAGTTTGCCATGAAATCTCATGGCATGTCTTGAATAACAATTTCAGGTTAGCAATTGTTTTGTCATTTACACCCAACTTTATTTGCAACTTTTATTTGAAGTTTGTTGTATTACGTTACACTAAAGAGATATCTGATGAAATGAATAAAGCCTTCAAACTTCGTTTTGATAATACACTTGGTTGAACTGGGTGACATGAAAGAAGGCTGACACTAAACTCTATTTCACATTTGTGTGTAGATTAATGCCCGATAGTGCAAAGTATTTCAAATGTACATCTGCCGAAACACCATAAGTACTTCCCAAGGAACGTACATTATAGCTAAAGTGCATCGATGCACCGGTGCAGACCCCCAATCTGGAGATCACGAGAGATGGAGGCTCGCTGTCGCACGCATTCATTTTTTAATAAAGGGCCACCCCAACATTTTCCAAGACTGCCGAGCGTGTTTATTTACCGTAAGCAATAGCAAACCTTACTTGCATTCGGGAGGTCGTAGCCTCACTCAGTCAGGCTGCAATTATGTTCCTGTTATAGCTTGTTTGCGGCAAAACAAACATTTAATGAACGCCCTCTTCAGGGCCTTCTATTCTGCCTTTTTTTTGTATTTTACCGCCACGCGTAAAATTAACATTACCATGCACCGGTTCACTTTATTCGTGCGCCGATCAACTGTAAAACTGGAATTATTTGCAACGTATTTACAATTACAGCACTCGCGTGCATGAAACAAGCATAAAATAAATTCAGTGTTGCAAGTTTAAAACTTCGCATTCGTGGTTCTATTTAATTTTCCGTACAGTAAACGAAATTAATCTATAAGTCCAATGAAATCGAAGATGCAAACATGTTGGCTTATAGAGACTAATCGCTGTGACACCTCAGAGGAGACGGCATGCTCTATTATGCCATAGCGATCTCTCTGCTGCGCGCCATCAGCTGGTATTCTACAGACTGTAAATTTTCCCTGTCTCGTGTCTCCGAGCGCTTGCACTCTTGCAACGCGATATGCCGCTGGAAACTTACTATTTACCCGCATATTCCACACGCTGTGGTTTAATGTGTTGTGGTTACGCTCACAGTGGTGTCTGCAGTCGAGATGGTCACGTGATACGGGCAGATGATCGAGCTGTTCATTGCAGTTTTAAGGGATGATGGTTGCTCAGTGCACACTCAATGTACGATTTAAAACAGGTGTACTGTTTACTATCACCTTTTTTTTAGAGAAATTAAAAAAACTCTGTTTCCGTTTTTGCCCTAGGGGTGTTACACATTTTGAAAGAAGTTTATAACTGCCGAATAAAATTAGCTAAATTACACTCAATTGCAAAAGAAATTCACCATGAACGAATCGCGCGAGTACAACGAAGGTTGCCACACAGTATCGTCATAGCCCGACATGCGTCTCATTTGCGTTTAATGCTGTTATCTTCCGCGAATGTGCCGCTAAGGAGCACACATGTCCCTCCGTCATGCATAACTTCAAGACACCGAATAAGGCCTTAGTAGCAGTGTGAGCCACAGAGCCAAGTTCAGTCAACACGACGCAGCATGCCCCGACGGTGCATTCGACAAGACTTTTCCCAGCTGGATGAGTTTGGGAGAGGTCGCATCGTCGGCCACCGAGAAGCAGGTTGGACGTTTCGGTGCATTCCTCTCCACTTGAACTGTTCTGCTTAAACTGTGAGTTGGTGTTGGGCACAGTGAGAGAAGGAGGGCACACATACACCCGTCAAGAAGTCTCGGGTTGACCCTGGCGGACCACCTGCAGGGAGGATCGTTTCATCGTGCGACAAGCTGCAAGCACTCCACGGGCGTCGCTGTGCACCGTCCAGGGACTACTGAGAACAATATTTTGTTTGTTCAAACAAAATTTGTTTGCCACAACCAAACAATTTGTTTGTATAGGGACAATAAAATATTTTGTTGCTGAAACCAAATTAATTTGTTTGCTTATTTGTTTGCAAAAAAACATTTGGCTTGTTTGGTTGAACCAAATATAAAACTAAATATCCCACGTTACGCATTGATAGCTGGAATAGAATTTGTTTTATATAAGACGATGTATAAATATTAAATACATGTATGTGCACATGTATGCATTAACTTACCCCTTATAAGACACAGTTTTTGCCAATAGCTTTAATTTCATCATGCATTTTTGCAGGCACAGCTTATGTTCACATTTTTTACGTTGCCTGCCTGAACACACGGGAAGGTGGGGAAGAGTGTTGTGGTGGGGTGGTCCTTAAAACTCGAGCATAACCGAGGGAGTGAGGCCCCGTAGCGATAGTGCACTTAGAATACCGCTTTAAAAACTTGTTGATAACTTTTGATGTTTCCGATCGGTAGGAACGCTGCCTGTCGAGATCGATATCGACACTTGACTGCAGACTGAGAAACTAAGAATATACCCCCTGTAACGACTAACGTTTTCGAAATGCCAAATTGCGGGATAACTCCGCGAGGGAACCGAAATCGTTTCGCCGCGGTGGAAGACGAGGAGACTTACTCCAGCGTATCCCCACTTGACGAAAGTGAAATGTCCTCGTATCTTTACAAGTACGCCTGCCCACATTCAAAACCTGTTCGAACAAAACAAATACCTGAAGAACAAACAGTTCCTTATGTGGCAGTTAATTTGGCAGTTAGCCAATTCAGTCCCCGTGTCCACTGCAATGGACATTTTGCACACAAAGAACATTTATAACCTGAGCTGTAAACAACGAAGCTCACTGTCCAAGTCAGCCACTTGATTATCTGTTGGTAGCGTGATTTGTGGACGATTATACAGTTCTGGTTTGTGAAGTTTGTGGATGGTTCATACCAATGTCTCTTAAGCACCAAGTACGAAACTCACTGGTTGCGAGAATTAAGCAAGTAGAAGTTGAGAGCGCGAAAAAATATTACTCTATTGCAACACCTGTAAACGTAAATTAATGCAGGACTGAAAGGGTTAGTTGTACACTTCTTTAGGCATTAAGTAATAAATCGTTTTCCTTTGTCACGAAAAGGGTCAATCATTAGTGGAAGAAATGTGACTGAGAAAGAGGTAACTGCAGACAGAAAACAGAGGGATAATAGGTGATTAATAAATAATATATTTGAAGATATTTGTGGTAATTACTCGTCTTAGGGTCTCGAAAGTGGGCCTATGCCAGATATTAATTTTTATGTTAGTAGCTCTCGCAAAGAATATTGTGAAACTTCTGTGCATAAATGCATAATTGCATAAATGCAATTACGATATTTTCCTCAAGAATCTTTTGTTACAAATTGTTTAGTGTGTTTTAACCTCTCACGCTTTCTGGTGTTTGACATGGAACTAGGAGCGGTGTGGAAAATTAAGTGAATAAGTGAAGTTATAGTGTGGCAAGCATTGATTATTTTTGTGTGAGTAAATTGGAATTTTTTTTTCTCAATATTTTTCCACGAAAATTACTAACATATTTTTTCGGTTATGAAAAATTATCTCTTTAAAACCTTTTCAGGCACCCTTTATTGGCAAGTGAAGTTTTTCATAGGATTTAAGGGTATTTTATAATACTGCTGTTTGAAAATGTGTAAGTTGAGAAAAAGGCCATTTCGTAAAATTTTGGGTAGTAGTACAGGACCTGGAAACGGGTACAGAATAATAGTCACCAGTTTTCAAAATGTATGCTCTTCGAAGTTATGACAGAGGACGGGCTAATAAATTAATTGAGGCCGACGCACATATATAGCTGCAATCCTGAAACCCTTGGACAAAATAAGGCAATCTACAGTACGGGGTATGAATATTTTTACATGTATCTGCATGGCAAGTATATTCGTGGCATAGGAAAACGAATCTTTTAACGATTTGAAAAAAAAAAAATCTTTCAACAAAATAATAAAATACATACAATTTTGTATTATTAAGAGCCCACATGAAACCAATTATGTTTATTTTTTATTATAAAAAATGTCTCTTATTTTTTAATGCTATATTTATGTACAAGGTACGCCTGAACGCGAAACCGAGTAGGAGATGTTTACTCAGAAATTTCTTGTTTAAGCAGGAAAATTATTTACTTGCTGAGGTGAAAGTAAAAGTAATAGAAGTGAAGATGTTCATAGGATCATGTTATCGATTTGAACTTGCTAAGGAGATAACGATTTTTGTACCTGCAAAGACATTCTTAAGATAAAAGTAAACGCACGTGCTGAATCACTCGCTCACATTTTTACCCACGCAGCCCACGCGCAGTAATATCTTCACTAATCTCGGAGGATCTACGCCTTCTCATTAAACAAACTGTAAGTTACCCTGAAAACGATGTTAATAAGTAGCAAACTTCAAACTTTCTGACTTCTTTAATTGGAACCACAGAGAGTCAAAAATTCCAGGCCCGTCACTAATTGAAAGGCAAGTACAGCGCATACCAAAACTTTACGTGATTGCTATCTTGAACTCGGAAAATTAATGTGTTACCGAACAGTTCAAGTCATTTTAAGATATGCTAAGCAAAATTTATATTTAAAATTTCAAAGACTGCTACAAATAAAAAATATGTAAAAATGTTACTTATTTTTATCATTTTTAAATAATGCAGAAACATTTATAGTGTGGTTTTTAAAATCTTTTTAAGTAACTCATGTGTTATTTTAATGTGAATTATCTTATTTCACTGAGTTAGGTTTTATAATTTTATGTCCCAGAAACACCAAAATTGTGGTATTGAAATGCCACTCAGCAAAACAAAATTCTATCTTAAAGTTAGTGCATGCAAGTAATGTCTACAAGTTGAACAGTATTTTGTACCATTATAAAACAATGATTATTTGTGACCATTGCCCATAACTGCAAACAACAAATAGTACAATAATGCCAATTTTTACCACAAAGGTTAGTACTTCGAATATGGTTTCACGCGTGAAGCTATCACATTTGTTTCACGGATAACATAGAAAAGTAAAGCATCTGTAGTTTTATGAAATATTATCAGCTGTCACGTTGCAGAGTACAAAGATTTTATCAAAACAACGTTGTATGTGAGGTATCACTAAATAAAAATATAAATACAGATTTTCAAAAACACGTTCAAGGACTTCTTATAAGATACGTATCGAAATAAGAAGTAACATCCATATATAATTTTTGAAAAATACGTATTTTCAGAGTAAAAGGAAAAGGGACGTTTCGCCTGTTCCATTCTTTAAAACACAGCTCGAAACTGAAGATAGATATTTTCTACGAATAAGTAAGAGACGCAAATCAATTTACATAATTTTACAGTAATTGTGATTAGCAATTTCTTTAAAGCTTCTGTGTCACTGCTTTGAGTTCAGATGTTAGTTACTGGTTTTCAGCCTGGTAAAACATGGCGGCCAAATCTGCAGCTGCTAGCAATGTCACATGGTTACTACTGAGCAGACACAAGGTAGCACATTTATTTTGTTGATTATTGTGCCCACTCAAGGATTTTTTGTTCTTATTTATTATTAGTAACAGGGCGCTTAACGGTTATGCCGCTCGCACAGCCTGTAATATTTTTAATTCAAAGATGTCCATTCTGGAGGTTCTTAAATGTACCCGAGAAATATTCGGCATAGACTAATGCAAAGTTGGGTTAATGCCTGTTTAACGAATACGCTGATCACACCGAGAAGACAACCCGTGAAGCCAGGACAGCCCATTAAAAGTTGTCCTCGGATTTTTGCACCAGCCAATCCAAAAAAAAATAGTTAAACTATCTCCAAAATCTGTGCTCGCAAAATCACCAGACTTTACTAATATTTTTTACAAGTAAACAGTTTCACAAGTTTTGTACCACTAGTTTCGGGGTTTATCTTTAAATTTTGATATGATTAACCAGAATTGTTTAATTTGTGTACTCGAAATGTAATATTCGGATCCTTATAATAATTTTACTCAATACACTTGCAAAATAAAGGGAATTTGGAAGCACACTGATAAGTTGTACCAAAATTTAAATTATTTTTGAAGTGTTTAGGATAAACGTTTTTAAGGATAAATACCAGTAGGCAAAACAATTGTACGGAAAGTTAATGGCCTTCATAGATTTTTTTGAGAAATATCTTATAGGCAGAATTATTGCAAGTCTGCACTCACGTTAGGTCAAAGGCCTGATAAAGTGCATTTAAGGCCAAATTATTGGTAATATAAGCACTATTTAAACAAAATTATTCTAGGCTGAATTGCTGCTAGTATTAAAACGATTTTCAAGGAAACCTGTAACATTTAATATACTATGTGAAATTGGTGGTGTTTTAATTTTAACTCAACCAAATTTTTTAATTACCATATCGGAGGATCCAGTTACGACACGAGCGTGTTATTAAATTGTCTCAAGCAGTTTACACTGATAGAACATTTAAAAAGTTTTTAAAATAAATTATGTATTTAGGTCGTAACGTTTTTGTTTCTATTGTTATAACGTTTTACATCTGTTTTATAGCACAATTTCTTCAGTCAGAAACACATTTTTTTTCCAAAAATGTAATTCCTAAACATTAAAGTAATACAAATTATCTCTTACACACGCTAATACTGCTGCTCTTTATGTTAGTCTCGAAGGAAACAGATCATGTGACGAATCAAAGAAAAACTTAATTTTTGCTTATACAAATTTTAAGGTTCCTACTACGTGTTAAGGAAATACATTTCTAAATGCCACTAAAAACCGACTCTTTCATAACGCTTTCGCCAAATAATTTCTGAAGGTTCGAATAATTTTTTTCCGAATTTGTGCTTTTACTGTGCTACTCTGGTTCAGAAACTTAGAAATAAAAGAGCAGATTTGTTTGCGTGTCCTATGTTAAAACTGAATTTTCGGCATCAATAAATAATGTGTAGATTTTTATGTCTTCATCAACTTCCAGTAAGATAAAAAGTAGAGGTGGCATTGGATGATGTTTTGATGAGACTAGTATGTCAGTAGTATAGAAATGAGAGTTCGGGGACAGTGTATTTTAAATGCGGTAGTGTTGGGACTGTAAGATCACCGACTTCTGGGTTATTATAGATTGCTTGGCAGTCATCTGCCATCCTTCAGATGACAGGTAGTGTAGCTTCGGAGGAAGTGCCTAAGAATTATACCAGTTATAGTCTCGAATTAATTTTAGTTGAGAATATTATCAGTCAGGGTGATCCATAAGTTCGAAAGGTCCTACTCACTACATATAGAAAAACTTTCAAATTATTTAATATGCTCCAACACTATTCCATAATTCAGTCACATAATTATTTTGCTTTGATTCTGTCCTTGGTTCTGTGTTCCTGTTGTAACATGAAGCAATCAATTCTTCATTTTAATTTATTTTGTTCCTCTGTAATTTATTATTATATCTCTTCCTTAAATATTTTTGCAGACACCACTGACTAAATACAAACTTTAGTCCTGCACTTACCTTAGAAAAATTAAAAAAAAATTACAAAATTGTAAACAAATCACAATAACAGAAAAATACCAATAAATCAGGAGAAAATGGTAAAAATTTAATTTCTGAAACTAAGTTAAGATTTCAAACAATCAATGCAGACAAAATAAAAATAAACTTAGAAACTTTTTTCGGGAACATCGATGATTTAATATATAGCAGCTGTTTAGGCAAAGGTGTTAAAATATATAAAAATAGCAAATTTTCAAAAACATTGCAATTTCCTTCCATCAATTATATCTACTACATTTGACACATAATGCATATTGTAAGTAAAAGCATCGCTGACCCCCCTCCCCAATCTTACTTCCCACGAGCACCTACAGTTGACACGCACCACGGGACATGCGTGGCCAGGTCAGGTCGACCCGAGAGGATGTAGAAGTCATTAATGCATGCCGAGGTCATGCCAAGGTAGACTACCGATTTTCACCCACAAGGGAATTAAGACACGTGCCAAGGAGGGCAGCGGCTAGAATATCGCCGACCCACTCTAGATACACAAGAAAAGGGTTGACAGAGCTTGACAGTTGTGCCACGAGTCTTCCTCCCTCCCCTATCAAAGCACGAGAGACAAATGCCAAGGTAAGCTAGAGTTTCGCAACGTACCTCTAGTTACACGAGAAAAGGGCTGACAGGGTTTGACATTAGCACCACGGGTCCCAATCCCCCCTCTTCCAAGTAGAGACACTTGTATGGATCTGGGGGGGGGGACAGGAGAGTTTAAAAGCCAATTTGCAGGACAAGGAGAGGATAGTCAGTTGAGATCAGTCGACCAGTAATTCCCCATGCCGGGAGGCGCTGGACCAGAGACAGTTCAGATTAGGCAGTCGTATTGCCATGCCGGGACGCGAGTCAGTCAACCGAGGACGGGGTTCGGACCCCAGCAGTCAGTGACGTAGTGTCAGTTGTAACCCGCGCCGAGAGGCGACAGACAGGAGCGATGCCAAGACGCGAGATTAGTCAGTCGTGTGACGGGAACAGAACAGTCGTATCACCAAGTCGGGATGCGAAGCATGAGACCGAGCCAGGGAGTCGAGTGATGGCCTCACGAGATGCCCCACACCTAGAGGAAGTAGACGGCACCGGATGGCGACGGAGCAGCACATCGGGACGCAAAGTGCGATACCGAGAACGGAAGAAGAGAGAACACGGAACAGCCAGTCCGACGGCCCGTTAAGGGGGCCCCCCAGCATACCAGAACACAACCTACCGCCGCAAAACCAAACAACAAACACAGCTAAGTACCAACATCGCCACTCAGGGACATGTCCCGACGCCTATTGTCCCCTAAGACGTCAGAAACATTAGCACAAGTACTTTAATCAGCCCTTCAGGCTCACAATTTGCAGGATAAAATATGTTATTCCCGGAAAAGTATGAGCAGATTTCCGGGACAGTAGGTGTTTGTGTCCGAGAAAGTATGTATGTATTTCCGGGAAACTATGTGTGAATTTCCGGTGAAATATAAACATTGGATGACCAAGACGTTATGAAGTTATTGTGTACTACCCCTATTCAACATTCAAGGCACCCATAGTTTGCACCAGAAAGGTAACTAGTTCCCTATGAACCATCCTGTATCACACAGGTGGAGAGTAGCGTCACATTAACCAATACTTATAATGTGTTTGTTCCTCCATATAAAATATGTCCATATACATCACTTAGTATCTTGTTAACAGGAAACCAAACCATCTTACACTCAAGTACCATGTGTATATGCACAGTGAGTTTTAATGCAAAGTACATAAAACAAAAGCGACACAATATGCTGCATGTAAATACTAGAGATGGTACTGAAGTCGATATAGAATGTTAATCCTTCTGCTCGCACGAATGTGCAGAAACTGGGAATAGTGTTGCGAATGTGGGAGGCGACGGCACAGCTGTTGTGGCACCCAATGGTAGGAGGTGGTCTGTGAAGAGACCAGATGTAGATGATAGAATGATGCACGCGAAATTAAGCACCGAAAATATGCCACTGCTCTCCATTCCTCAAGTAGCCCTACACAGGTCACACAACCACAACATCGATTAAGTAGGTTGTAGAATATTTTTCTTAAAGAACTGGCACGAAAATGTTCAACCCTCGACCCACACTTCATGCAAAGATACATAAGGCAGCTGGAACTCTTTATACACCCATATTTTCCATGCAGTCATGTAATGTGTTTCTGTGCAAAAACTTGTCGCAGTAGCTGGAGCAATATTATGTTATCACTGGCAGAAATGGTTCAGTAGAGGATCCGAGCACTTATGGAGATTGTACAGCCGAGTAAATGGACAGTAATTTTGCTCATATATTAGTCTAGAAAAATCACTAACAAAGTAGAGATATTAACATAACAGTAGATCAAACATGCAGAACCTATCGAAATACTAATTAAGGAAATCGCATTGGGTCCAGTATGTTAGGGTTAGCACATGCACACAGCATGACATACTCTGGGCATATATGAAGGTTATAAATCACGAGCAGGTTGTATGATCAGCATTGCAGTGGAAACTATTGCTCAGTGCACATCGGGTTGAACAATGTCGAGTTGTTGCCTGATGTCTGATATGTCCAAAGGACAATCCCATATACAAAACTTTTAGGACTTTAGCCAAATGGGAGTTATTGTGGAGTTAGATGAAGTTCAAAGTGTTGCTAGTGAGGCTGATGATTTAGGGATCGCACACAGCATCATATCACGAGATTGACGGTAAATCGGATGAGAACAGCTGTACCAAGGTTTACTAGTCGTCATCCACGAGAAACCGCTGCGATTGAGGTGAAAAAGCTGAAATGAAATTATTTGATTTGATAATATCCTACAGGGTGAGGAAAGATTGATGACAGACAGTGGGTGAAATAGCAATCAATATGAAACACACTACTGGACACCCGATATTGTGATTAAACATGGTCAGGAGACTGCACAAAGGTAGTCTGTTCTATCGGTGACCTGTACAGTATGTGATATGGATGCCTACCCATCGAAGGTGCCATTTGCTCTGGTGCTATTAATACAAGGACTTGGTGGCTCAATAATGGGATTGAGTGCTCTATATGGATGAGAGCCGATTTAATCTCACTAGCGACTATGGATGTCTATAAATCTGAAGAGAAAAGGGAAAATGCTATCACCCCTCAAACATCATCGAAATGCATCAGTTTGCAGATGGAAGAGTTTCATTTGGGGAGGGATATTGCTTGATGACCATACAGAGCTCCACATCTTCCAAGGTCGTTCGGTCACTGGTGACCACTATTGTACTAAGGTTCTCCTTTTTCACATGTGTTTTTTCTGGGATGATGTGGGCCTTAATTTCCTCTTCATGGAGGAAAATGCTACACCTTATCTTACAGCAGCTGTAGCTAAGCTATTGGATGGTGAAGATATTTGCAGTATGGATTGATCCACACTGTCCCTGAACCTAAATCCAATCTAACACATTTGGGACATTGTTTGGAGATGCCTGCAGCATGTTGCAGGCCCCCAGCAGAGACTCTGCAACTGCGATCGGTGCTACAAGAGGAATTGTGCATGATTCCTCAATAGCTCGCAGCATCCTCATACTGAGCATGAACAGACAATACACATCCTGCTTCATAGTTAGAGATGATCACATCCTGTACTGATGACTGCATTTTTCTTGCCTGCTACCGGTCACATGGAAGTTTGTTATTCTATCTTGCTGTGCTCAGAACCCACTTTTAAATAAAGGTATTTTGCATCATTTAGTCTTTTCTTAATCAGTGTTTTTCACCTTTCACATACTCTTAATTAAATCTCGACAGTGTTATTGTATGATTTAGTCGCGTGCCAGTTTAGGGATTATAGCACGATATTGGCTCACATCCATCACCCCCTCACACCATCCCCGCCTCGCGCACTTCGCTAGGCGCCTTCCAGGCGGCACGTGGAACCACAGGCAGGTGGAAAATTTCGGGACATGTGGAGCTGAAGCGAAGGCCTCCCCCCCACACCCCCTTCATCTTCGTAGGTCTCTAGCCGCCGGGAGATCTGTTGAGAGTGCAGGGCTTTCTTGAGTCATCAGCAAATAATCCGGTGTAGTTCGCCTGAACGCAGTAAATACGCACC
>NQII01000001.1:427237-481082 GCA_002778355.1 Clitarchus hookeri
TGAGACGGCATTGTTTTGGGGCTCCCCTTACGGGATAGTATCAATCTGAATTGTATATTGTTTTGATGGAGCAGTGGAAAATTAGCTCGTATGCAGATAAATATTCAAATTATTGGAACATGGTAAAAGTGTTAACTTCGCCGAAAGAGCAAAACGCGCATCTTACCGTTGTGCGTAATAAACATTCTTGATAGGTAAATATTTTCCTGTGAAGTTTACTTTACACATACAAATTGTTACATTTTCACTGAGAAAAACCAAATTGTTAGGAGTAATTTTTACACTACATAACAAATTCAGATAGCGTTTATTTCAGGCTACAAACATTTCATACATTATAATAATTGCTTCGAAGTAAGTAATTTACAAAACACAGTAACTTACTGTTTGCCATTCCTGAACATGCGTTGTCCTGTGGCAATCCGTGGACAATTATTTCACTAAAATTATGTTTGTCTGCCACTTATCCTACTAATATTATAAATGCGAAAGTCTGTGTGTGTGTGTGTGTGTGTATGTTTGTGTATGTTTGTTACCACTCAGGTCCATAACGACTGAACGGATTTTGATGAAATTTGGTATGTAGGTACTTCAGGTCCTGGAATAGGACATCGGATAATTTTTATCCCGGAAAATTGTACGGTTCCTGTGGAGTAACAACAGAACGTAATTCTGCAACGGCTGGGAACGTGACTGAACCCAGCTCCAAAACGGCTGATTGGATTTTGATGAAATTTGGTATGTAGGATACTTTTTATCCTGTAAAACTCAATTGTACCCGGACGAAGCTGGGCCCGTCGCTAGTATTAATATATTTGCTGAACATCAAGACGATTATGGAAAATGGTGGACCAAGCCACAAAAGAAGCCATTTTACGAAGTGGTTGACACGTGCTGATAATATATAGTTTCACTTAACAAGCTACAATAAAAGTCACCTATAACCAACAATTATTAATATGATAAGCAAATACAAAAATAATTAACAGCCGACAAAATATACTGACAACACCAGCAAGGTGCTCCGTTAAAATAACGAAAAGAACACATTCCCAGTGGCGTTCACTGAGGTGGAAACGATTCACTATTTTAGTGTCTGCTTGCTCTGTCATAATTGCTTGAAATATGTTTATTTGCCAGTTCGCTACAGCCAAATACATCTTATATCACATTAATAAATGATTTTAAAAAATGATGTAATCATCATTAAAGTTTTAAAGCAATTGTTTTATAAATACTGTATTTTAAACTATGCTGGTATGTAGGGCATATAGCTCAGTGGTAGAGAATTTGACTGCAGATCGAGAAGTCCTTGGTTCTATTCTGAGTTCCCCCTTTCAACACCTTCCTTTTTGTCAAAAAATGCTGAAACGCACAGAAATTCATTTCAAATAAGTGCAGCAAATTTTGATACACGGTGTTACCAATGTATGGACTATGTAACCAGTAAAGGCTTATCTTTGCAAACTAATGTATCAGGCGATGAGATGTTGCGGCATATATACTGGAGAGCCAAAAAAACTGAAATAGGCGTGCGTATGCAAATAACAGAGGTATGGAACCAATCAGAGGAACGCGATGCTGTCGGCAGCGCCTATATAAGACAACAAGCGTCTGTCAAAGTTGCTAGATCGGTTACTGCTGCTACAATGGCAGGTTATCAGGATTTAAGTGAGTTTGAACGTGGTGTTATAGTCGGTGCACGAGAGATGGGACATAGCATCTCCGAGGTAGCGATACAATTTGGATTTTTGCGTACGACCATTTCACGAGTGTACCGTGAATATCGGGAATCCGGTAAAAACATCAAATCTTCGACATCGCTGCGGCTGGAATAATATCGTGAACGGACGGGACAAACGACGACTGACGAGAATCATTAAACGTGACAGACGTGCAACCCTTTCTCAAATTGGCGCAGATTTCAATGCTGGGGCATCGGAAATGCCAGCGTGCGAAGGCCCACTCGTGTACCGTTGTTGACTGCACGACACAAAGCTTTACGCCTCGCCTGGGCAAGCCAACACCGTCATTGGACTGTTGATGACTGGAAACACGTTGCCTGGTCTGACGAGTCTCGTTTCCAATTGTATCGGGCTGATGTACGTGTACGGGTATGGAGACATCCTTATGAATCCATGGATCCTACATGTCAACATGGGGCTGATCAAGCTGGTGGATGTTCTGTCATGGTATCAGGCGTGTGCAGTTGGCGTGAAATGGGACCCCTGATACGTCTAGATACGACTCTGACAGGTGACAGATACGTAAGCATCCTGTCTGATCACCTGCACCCATTAATGTCCATTGTGCATTCCGACGGACGTGGACAATTCCAGCAGGACAATGCGACACCCCACACGTCGAGAGTTGCTACCGAGTGGCTCTAAAAGCACTCTTCTGACTTTAGACACTTCCATTGGCCACCTAAATCACCAAACATGAACATTATTGCGCATACCTGGGATGCCTTGCAACGTGCTGTTCAGAAGAGATCTCCACCGCCTCGCACTCCTATGGATTTGTGGACTGCCCTGCAGGATTCACGGTGTGAATTGCCTCCTTCATACCTTCAGACATTAGTCGAGTCCATGCCACGTCGTCTTGCGCCACTTTTGCGTTCTCGCGGGTTCCCTACACGGTATTAGGTAGGTGTACCAGTTTTTTTGGCTCTTCAGTGTATGTCCCTATGTTGGCTATATTAATGATTATGGGAAAAACCACTATTGTAGTATCCTGTTGCTCTATCAGGATTGATAGTAATGCGTTTAATTGCCAATTCTGTGAGCACAAAAAATTAAACATATATTATTTTACAAAAGAATTAAAATGGTATGGCATTATTATCATTAAAGATTTAAATAATGAATTTTAATTATGATTTTATTTCATAATCATTAACATCACCAACATACATGCTGCAAAAATCCATCGCTGATACAGGAGTTTGCAAACAAGAGCATTCACTTTCTTCATAGTGCATACATAGGTAACGCTGTTTAACAAATTTATCTGCACTTATTTGAAATGCAGCATATACAGTTTGTTTGGGAGTTCAATACTTTAATTTTAAGGGATGGTAGGCATCACCAGGACGTTCATTTTTTTTATACAGGAACGTTTGGTCGGAAAAGTTTCCGTGTTGTGCTGCAGGCGCTGAACGCACCGCGCACACTCGGCCTTTGCAGCGGACGGACGGCGCTGCCGTAATGCAAGACGACGGACGTGTGGCAGTGAATCTCCGGCACGAAAGCCGGACATGACATTGTTAGACTGTTTCCCGTGGGGGCAGGGGGGCGTGTCAAAAGTGCAGTGTGGCGCCACGCCCATTAACACGGCGGGAGAACTGACAGTCCGAACACGTGCCACCCGTCGGCAAGTGCAACGCATTCTTGGGACCTCCGACCGAGTGCGTCAGAACAGAACGCGGAGGCGGGAGCTTGGCAATTAGGACACCTGCCGTGAAGGTGCGTCACGTTTGGTAAAAACCACCATGAAACACATCCACATGCGTATTTTTCATGCAACAAGTTGTTAACATAGCTGTCCTTTCGCTGCAAGGGCCCACGACACGCGCGTGCCAAGTTTAAAATGTGTGCGTTGCGTTCGTGTATAAAAAATTAACGTCCTGGTGAAGTCTACCATCCCTTAAAATTAATCTATCGAATTACCGATAAACTGTATAAATTATGTGCGCTTCAAAATTTCATCATAAAATGGCGACGTTGAGGGGGCACTCGGGTTTGAACCGAGGACCTCTCGATCTGCAGTCGAATGCTCTACCACTGAGCTATACCCCCTCTTCGATAATTTAGCTTAAAATAAACCATCTATTTTAATAAAATAACTTTACACATAAAAATATGTATTGATCACGAAAAATGTTACGACCGATAAGCAAGGAAAATTTAAACAAGTTTAAGTATGATACAGTAGGTCTAAGTCTGAAGTGAACACTATGGCTGAAGCGCAATATTGTCGATAAACGAGTCATTTTAGTTTTCAAACATTCATGGTAAAATCGTTGATTTAATGACCGAATTTTACCTCTTACATTTTTCAAAGATAATTGGCCATTATAAAGCATAGTATAAACAACTTCAAACTACTGATGTGTGACATGGTGGGTTCGCTATATCTAAAAGCTCGTAATGAATCATATTCAAAATTTGGTTGTATATTTCACTAAGTAGCATATTTTAATTACATTTCTAAGCACAGCAAACTAGATGTCTGTTTAAATGGCATTATTTGTGTTTTCTGTAGTAACAAATAAAGTTTTAAGGATGAGAAACGTGGTTGTCAATATATTCACATAATGCAATCACTGTGGGTAATGGCTGTAGACGGCCTATAATTACTATATTTTAAATCACCTTTGCTATGCAGGGGGTATAGCTCAGTGGTAGAGCATTCGACTGCAGATCGAGAGGTCCTTGGTTCAAACCCGAGTGCTCCCTTAATTACTTAATTTTTGTCACAAAATTCTGTAGCGCACAGACCTGTATAGGACATACATTTTGGGCACAAATTTGACGTCATTTGTTTAATTCCTAAGTACAAGCCTACATAATACGCTCGCTTACTAGTTTTTACATTTTTTTTAAAGTTACTTAGCTTATGCTGTTGTGTTGATCTGTTTGGTTGTTGGCATATTCATTGAAGTTTATTACAACTGCCAGGTTAAGCATGGAATTAACAAAGAATAAAATTTACTTATATTTAGTAAGCTTGGTTTTATTGAGAAAAAACACAGTAAATTACTGCGAATCTACAAACGACAGTTTGATATACCAGGTATTTTATAGTTAAATGAAAAACTTGGAAAATATATAACATACTTTAAAGGAAATTCTGGAAACATTTCTAATGAATAAATGAAAATGTGCCTGGAAACAATCTCCGTACATTTTGTGGAATACTTAATTTATTAACCTAGCTGACCTAACTGGAGCTGCAAGGGTTGTTCCAAATTAATATTTACACGCTTTGAACGTAATTAACATATACATTTAAATACAATCTGATGAGACTGCTTGTTTTTGACGATGTTTGCAAATGTTATTAATAGATTCAAATTTTCAAAATGTCCACAAGCAGCAGCACGACATCGTCTGCAACGCTGTAGAACAGAACGACAAACAATACAGCTAGGTTTTCCATGGGAGTGGATTCACAGGCTGTCACAATGGCGTGTTTCATGACATCCAGTGACCTTGGTTTTCTGGCAGATACGCTCTGGTTTAGAGTTCCCCAACAGATACAAATCTAACGTCGTTAAATATGGAGCTGGGCGGATACTAAACACTTCCTCGTCCTCCAAACCACCTCGCAACAAATTGTTCATCCAGGAGCGACCGTACGTATCGATAGTAACGTGGTGGTGCACAGTCCTGCTGGAAATGCACTGCGGGTTTTTAAAACTATTGAAACAGAGGAAAATGTGAATTGGAAATGAAGGAAGATGCTTGTGTAATTTGCGTGAGAATTGCTTGAAGACTCGATTCATTATTTCAAGTATGATTCGTGGATATATGGATACATTCGAAATGTGCCGAGCTCGGTAGGAGTTGGAAAAAAAGTATTCCTATGATTTATTACATCATAATGACAGTGGATCATTATTTAAATGGTACGGTAAGAGAAGCTATCAGTCAAATTTAAGCAAGCAGTTGGCGCACACACACACACACACACACACACACACATATATATATATATTTATAACAGTAACACCACATGTATTCATCTGAAAACTTAACTCTATGTGCAAATATTCGCAGTTTTGGTAACTGGTCCAATTCAAGCACTATACTACAACGGCGTTGTTCGCCGAGTATTGTGCACTGCACTCATAAATCAGCGCATCCGTAATAAGGTTACTATCCACATTTGTTTTAATTATCTTTAAAGTGATTTTGTTTATAAAAAAAAACCTTTTGCTGTGTTATAATTTATTTACATCTTATCTCATACAATTGAATATTGTGCTTGTGATTTTAAAAGTACATACCGCAATTTTTTGCTTTAGAGTTCAAGTCTCCGTCGTGAAACGAAATTTTATGTGTGATGCATTATTGCTGTTTATAACTGATGTTATTGTTCGAAAACGTTTATTTCCAGAATCCTTTTGTCTAAAAGCAATAATACGTAAGTAACAGAACAGTGCAATCGACTAGCTGTGGTTGTTTGCTAATCGAATCGATTGGTTTCTAAAGCAGATAATTTGAGCTGTGTAACATGAGTAATGTTAACATGCACAGATAAAAGCCTTAAGTTTATTATTGTGATCGCTTTGCCTTCTTTTTGCCTTCTAACAATAAAATCTTGTTTAATTATGGAAATCACAACATTTATTATTATGCTTATTAAAGATACATGTGTAAATACAGTGGCGAAGCCGAAGGACATTGCGGGGTAATNCCCCCCCCCCAAATGTAAATAATATATTCAAAACTAACATTTTAAAACGAAATGACAACTTTTATTTTATTTTAATATACGAAATGTATGATACCCTTGAACATGAAGGATGTTTATAGCATTCTGTGGTTCCATGTCTCTATATTAGCACATTGATTATGGATAAATTGAACTTTTAATTTTTAATATTATATTTTTCTTTTTTCTCCAAAAATTTAATTGTTAAATCTCTCCCCTTCCTCCACGAAATAAATTTCTGGCAACGCCAATGTTTAAATAATTTGCTCCTGTTTTAATGAGTGGCATATGTCCACCGTACATAAATGTGAATACAGTACCATGTTTTCCATTCGTAAGCAGTGCCGTTACTCATATCATATTGACGCATGGCGAAAAATAAAATAGGATAGGAATTGCGCTGTATTCACACCCTGAGAAATATCCTCGGGGGATGTCCCGATATATAAGGATACACAGGGAAGAACCGAAGCGAGAGAAAAACAGGGAAAGTCCCGAAAAATAGCTTATATAAGCCCTCGACGAAGTAATCAAGGGAACCCCCGCCGAGATTTCACCGAGGAGAGAACCCAGGAACAGTCGAAAATTCATGTGTAAATTCCCGAGACAAACCCAGTAAAAGTACCGAGAACTTATGAGTTCATTTCCGAAATCGTAGTGGCAGTTTCCGCGGTGAGGAATGCAGACAGAAACGCGATAGCCGGAAGCAGGACGAGCAGGAACGCCAGCCGGGATCACAGGGAAAGTACAAGTCACGGGAAACCNAGTCACCGGAAAACCAATCCCGGACTTCAGAGAGAGACCGTCAAAGCCGCAGGAAAAAGCCAACTTAGTACAGCATGCCAACGAGAGCCAGTCCGAGGGCCTGAATCAGGGCCACCCAACTCACCATGCCTCAGCT
Organism: Clitarchus hookeri; assembly: GCA_002778355.1. NCBI lineage: Eukaryota > Metazoa > Arthropoda > Insecta > Phasmatodea > Phasmatidae > Clitarchus > Clitarchus hookeri. Next base: position 434,580 of record NQII01000001.1, read on the forward strand.
ACCAACGAAGACAACTCACCAAAAGCCGCAGTCACAGATAAGTAGACAAACGTCTCCCTTCAACAACCTTCCCCGATGCATAGGATTCAACCCACCAGCCCTTCAGGCTTACGCCTGGTAGGGGGGCTCAGTCTCGCCAGTGTGTGTAAATAACTATGTGACCTTCAGATCAATAAAATCGTGGCATGTTAAATAACAGAGAATACGAGTATTTGTTTACCCCTAAAGCAACAACCTCAGGTGTCCTTAGTCTGCACCTAGATAATTGAACTATATAAACTGCTGGCCACCACCCTGTATAACTCAGGCGGCCTAGTAGCGACAAGTTAAAATGGCGCCCAACATGGGGCGTGTTAAGGCATGGTAGGGCATGCTAAGGCATAGTTAATTCTGTATATACTGTAACAAGAACCAGAGACTAAACCCGAGAGAACTGGTTCACCCTTAACGAGCTAGTCAGGCTAAAACAGACTTCAGGGAGTCTATGATAAAACCCTGTGGCGTCCAGCAACATTACATTACGAGTCACAATTACCGAAGCAGGCAGCCGAGGAATTAACGAGTACGAGCGGGAAGAACAAGTTCGAGAGCGAGGCGGGAGAGCAAAGGGTGATTAGCGAAACCATAAGCCACAGCCCACTGAATGGTGGGAAATAAATGGCGTGCATGATGAGAGACGACAAGAGAGACGAGAAAGTATGGGCGGGCGAGATTATAGAAGTAGCGAAGAGACCGAAGGGAGAACGCGAAAGCGATAGGAGATGAAGTAAGAGGCAGAAATTAGTGAATGGGAACGAAAAAGGAGACGAGGAGCGGGCGACAGGCGGGCGAAAGACATAGCAGCGAAGGGAGTTCAGCGAAGAAAGGTTGTGACTTTCACTGGGTGGTGGAAATGACGTGGGGTTAGGCGGACAGATAAAACAAAAAACCGCGCCGACAAATTACAGTAACAGGAGCGCTGGTGAAAGACAAAGTAGGAAAAAGTAAGTTACTAATTCCCTGGATGGTGAATAGTGACACTTTCCGAAAAAGTGTGCCAGTATTTCCGCCCGCCATAAGACAACTCGGATGAGCGGCAAGGAAAGCGTCGGAAAATAGTTTCACTGTATGGTACAGAGACTGCGATATAGGGGTAAAAGCAAGATGCAAAATGAACCCAGTGTTATCTCTTAGGCGGGGCCCAAAGATAAATAAACATGAGTAAACACACCAGGTGTTAAAGAGCCAGGCGGCCTGAGTGCGAGCGAAACTTAACGCGCGCGGGAAGCAGTGGGTGAAGAAGACAATGCAAGAGGAAGCAAACGTCGAGAAGTGTGGAGCCACGCGAACGAGAGATGAAGGTGGCGGAAGAGCGCCGGCCGAGACTGTAGCACGCGCGGGGATAACCATGTGAAAACAGGAGAAGAAACGAGAGCAAAGTCGGGGGAGTGAAGAAAGCAGTACGAGCGAACATGTGAAGCAGACAGTCGAAAAGGCGAGCGAAGCGAGGAGTAGCAAGCGAAAGAGAAACGCGAGAAAAACCGAACAAAGTAACATGCGACCGAGAGCGAAGAAGGAAGAGAAGGAAGACGGAAGGAGGAGTGACAACTACGCGAGAGGAAGCAGGAGGGAGAAAGTGGAGAAGGAAGAAGGGAAGAAGGACCAACGTCAAGTGAAAATACATCGGCAGAGAATCGAACCCAGCAAACAGCAGAGGCGAGGCAGTACCACGGAGACCACAGCCAATCTGCAGGACGAGCCAGCAGTCCAGATATGTCAACTGAACAAGAGGACGGGNGGGGACCCCCCCCCCCCTCCACAAGCTGTCCAGGTCCACAGTGCGGGGCGAGGGTGGCGTCCTTCCAGCCGGACAGCGGGAAGTAAACAAGTACAGGGGGAAGATACGCAACTTCTCCAGGCCCTGCGAGTCCAGGGGCTGAGAAAAAAAAAGTCAACCCAAGGTAAAGTGTTTACCACTCAACCCCACCCCCTTCCATACAGCAACAAGGGCAAGACAGTGCAGCAAGATATATTTTGTTTACCGAGTGCACAGTGAACGATTAATTTCAGTAATTTCAAAACCGTATAGGTGAAGTGTTGAAAGGCATTTATCCACCTTATCAAGGTCAATATCAGTGTAATTATGTGTACAAACACGAGCAATAAGACCACTCACAAGTCCACAACAAAGATTCGGGACATCTGTCTCGTTGTACCACAGTTCAATTCATCAGTAGCACTGTTTGCCAGTGTTTATTTTTTGTTACCCTTGTGTGTCACTAGTTAATTTGTTTACCGATGTTTGTATATCATTTAACAGTAAATTACAGCCAAAGGTTGCTTGTTGTTAAGTGAGGGATTAGTTATGTATGTGTTAGGATTAGATATTTGTCACACTGTTTATCGGTGTTTACGTTTTGTTTACCACTGTGTATCACCAGTTATTTTATTTTTACCGAGGTTACAAATTGTTTACCAGTGGTGTTTACCAGTGGTTTCCCACAAGGTTTGAGTGTTGTTATTATTGTTTGTCGATGTTTATAAATTGTTTACCGCCAGGTTTGCTTGGTGTTAAGTGACCGATATTTGTTAGTGTAATATGTGTTAGAATGAGAGATTTAAGAGATGTGGCCGCGATAAGAATATGTGTGTTTTTGCCGCCAGAGTCAGAGTGTGTAAAAGGCGGTCAGGAAGTTTGTTGTTGAGAAGCCTACCAGCCCTCATAAATAAAGTGTGTTCACTTCGCTGCCAGGGCAGTGTTATGTTGTTTATCCCGAGAAATGTGTGCGGCAGAACAGAGGAGAATGGTAATTAACCACTGTAAATTTTTTTTGTCATAATGTAAGAAACGGGTGATATGTAACCAGTGTTACATTGTTTTAATTGTGTTAGTATCTAATGTCAATTTGCGAGATTCTGAGTCCAACCCCCCCCCCNCCGCGAAGGGTGAAGCTGTGAGACAAACCAGAGACGTGAGAGGCAAACGACCTTTCCCAGCCAATAACATGCCTCCCACAGCAGGTCAGAGCGGAAAGAGGGGAAAGAGGGAGACTTCAGCAAGGCGTGGGAAAGGAGGGGAGGAAATACCTAGCCAGCTGTCGAGCCAGATGTGCGCCCCTAAAGATTGGACGAGGACGGCGAGCAAGCAGACACAGATCAGTGATTTAGATAGAAACCAACATTTAGGCAATGCTGTTTACAGGGTATTCAACAGCGAAGTACCCAGGGGGGATTGACGTGTGGCGAGTACATAGGATAGGAATTGCGCTGTATTCACACCCTGAGAAATATCCTCGGGGGATGTCCCGATATATAAGGATACGTCGGGAAGAACTGAAGCGAGAGAAAAACGGCGAAAGTCCCGAAAAATAGCTGATATAAACCCTTGACGAAGGAAACAATGTAACCCCCACCGAGAATTACTGCCGACACAGCTTACAGGAACCCCGGAGATGCTTACCGCACCCCTCCCTCCTCCCTAGTTTGAGAGCGCGAGCCGCTGATGAGACACGGAATCCTATACAAAAAACGCACGAGGGACACCAGGGAGGTCCCTATTTCTCTCGACACAATCTGCTGACAGCCAATTTGAATATATTGGGAGACGGGTTAAATTCGGGAGCAGCCAAGGTTCGTGATCAGTCAGTAGTCATCAGTCCGTTGTAGTCAGGCAGTTGTGTTCCAGCAGTCGTGATCAGTCGAGGGCAAGGAGTTGTTCGGCAGCCACGATGCGAGCCAGAGAAGGCAGTTAGGCGAGAGGCAGTCATATCAAGGGGCCGGAGTTCGGGCCCGGCCCAGGCAGTAATGTACAATCAGTTGTTCGCAGTCAGTTGTTCAACCAAGACAGGAGTTGTTCGACGGTACAGCTGCGAGACGACATAGATGCAGCCCAAACGGGAGAAGCCGAATCAGACACGGGAGTAAGCAGTCGTGTGACGAGAACAGTGCCGAGAATATGAGTAAATTCCCGGAAACGAGTGGTAGCCCCAGTCCGAGTGGTGCCATTCCCCGAGAAGGCATACTCGTGCGCCGTATGGTGACGAGGTGAGCATTCAGTCAGTCAGTGAGTCAATAGTAACATCACCGAGGAGAGAACCCAGGAACAGCCGAAAATTCATGTATAATTTCCCGAGAATACGAGTATTTGTTTACCCCTGAAGCAACAACCTCAGGTGTCCTTAGTCTGCACCTAGATAATTTAAATATATAAACTGCTGGCCACCACCCTGTATAACTCAGGTGGCCTAGTAGCGACAATATTACATACATTAATACTACTCGTACTTAGAAAACTAAATAAATGCAGTCTTTTGGGAAAAAAACAATCCTCGTACTTTTGGATGAACCACAAAGCTCCTACATATAATATTTGATTGAGTTTGTACCCCTGCCTACCTGCGAGTTGTTTTGCCTGCCATTTACAATTTTCTGTTACAACTTTAGGTAACATGTGGGTATGAACTGATTTGTTCTTTCTTCTCTTCTGCTATAGAAAGTTTAATGCCTTCTGTTGTGCTTATGGGTATAACAGAAGGTAGTAGAAATTGGGTAATGTGTAGTGCAGGCTTAAGCGACTCATGCTTCTCACAGAATTTAGGCACAGGAAACTTCATAAAACCCTTCATAAAAATGATGTGGTCAAGGTGACCCAGGGCTTGTTGAGTGTAGAATTTCCCAGCGCCATAACTCAGCAGAGAGTTAGTGATGTGGGTCGTTCGGTCGACGACCCAGGGGGCCCTGGATGTCTCTGTCAGTTGAAGATGAAGTTGCCACACACTTTATATTACACTACTTACACATGTTGACCGTGTCGCGAGACTATAGGCCGTCTCGTACGCCTGAAATGTATAAGAACCATTGTGGGTGGTACTACAAGGGGTGTAGCACCCTATGTGCACCAGGGGACAAGGAATCAACATTCACTTAATTTTGCAAAGCTGTTTACTCGCATACTTGATTACATGTTCAAGAAATGGACATGTGAATATATAAGTAACGAACACAGTACTTACGACCTGCTGGTGACCTTAGCATGAAAATCACCTAAGTCAGCATTGTGGTTATGTGGATACGTGGTAGCATTAAGCTCTCTTGTGAGAGTACAAGTGGTTCTCCGCTCAGTACAGAAATAAATCAATTGTTCTGGTCAATTAAGTTACTATTGTAATGAAGTGAATTCAGCCTAAATGATGGTACTGAGGGGGCTTGCTGAGCGGACGACCACACTGCTGGTCTGGCTCGGGTGCTGCGACGAACTGAACAAGTGGCGTCGGCTTTCGTCATAAGTGGTGTGAACCGACGTAAAACGCCGAATGGTAATACATGACATAAGCACTATGTAACATTATTGCAATGGTGACAAATTATATAAATGAAATGAAACACATTGGTGACACGCCCCTTGATTAACAAATGTGTTTTAAGTTTGATGTTGTGAAGTTGACAGTTAGTGTCACCAACCTAAATTAAATGTTACTATGATGGAGGCCTTTATAAACAATTTCCCTTTATGAAAACACAGTTACCTTCTTATAAATATACATTGAATTCACTTTTGTGCTTTCTTGTGAAAAGTGTCTGTATTACATTTCCTGTGACGTGTTTGTATTTCACTGGCTACAGTGTTGCGAGGTGGCTGTTTTCTGAAAAGATGGACGAGTCCACCTTTGCAAAGGGGTGTGGGTTGTCTTGCTCTAAGGCTCTTAATACAATAAAACCCACCCCTAACTGTAGCTTTGAATGAGATGAAGTTGTGGTATATGTGTAGAGAAATGCTGTGCACTATTGATAGCACTTTGGGGCATTTAGAACTTCAGCTTAGGCCTACAGGCCAGTTGACGCCACTTTTTGGTGCGTTACATCGTATGTCGCGGTACGAGCTGCTACGACATAACATACAATGGCCCGTGCGCCCAACGGCTGTGGCTTTGCGGTAAACAACATTTCGGGTCGCCTACAAATTTATTACAAGGGTTACCTCTTGTAATCAACAAAGTAGGATGACATCTTGAGTCACATAATACCTGTTGGCAAGAAGGTGCAAGTTCCGTTCTTTTCAACCTGCACTACACACTCTTGACCTGATGTTGCTGGTATTGTCCTGTGCATCTGGTGCAGTTGATGTGACTGCGGTGGTCAGAGTGGGCACAAGGAGCTCGTGGACACGTGGTTCACGTCAAATATTGGAATAATTACTGTTTTGAAAATATGACACACTACATACTGCTTTTATCTTACTAACATATTAAAATTAACACTGTAGTAAATTAACACTACTAGTAAAGAGGAGAAAATACCCACGATGAACGAATCGAAACTAAATTTGCGGTATGAATAAACGATCTTCGTTTTGAAGATGATCATACATGATATAAAATATATTTCGTTCGTATAATATAATTGTGCAAACAAAATGAGTAGTCGGTAATGAAAAAAATATTTATTCATTCAACAAAACATGGGGAACAGAGAACATAACTACTTTTAAGGTAAGAAAATTATAATTTTGTAAATAGGCCACAAAGTTAACACACGTGGATGCCCTACTGTCACAAATAATTCAAATTTTTACATATTGTTGGTAAATTGTTATCATTATCCATTTGTATACTAGGAGACGAGAAACATACCAGCATACATGAAATAATGTTGACACAGTGAAGATGTTTACAAATAATTTATGTTCTTCTTGGTAACAACTGTACACTATGAATTGAGAAATTATTTGATTCAACTGCTTTTAAACACACCTGTACACTCTAATTTAGGGTAAGCTGCGAAGTCTGAAGTAAAGTTGGGTTTGCAATAAATAATTTAAGGGTTAAATTATGCGTTAAGATGTCTGAGGAAGAATCGAAAGTGTGTTTACCTCTTGTATTGGTTTCGAATGGAACTCAACAGGCCGTGTGCATTGTTGGGATTTCCTTAAGCACATTTAAAGAAATAGTTATATTTTATATCTTAAGTGAAACTTGTGAGGCGACGACCACTTGGAACACAAGCAGACGGTGTTGTTGGTGGTAAACGGTTATTTACCATAATGTAAGTATAAACAATATTAAAAAGTATTTTGTGCACATGTTGACGATTGTATTTGTTAACAAAAATAAGCTTCTGTAATAGAAAATGTCAGCTTTGAAGTATGATCTGCTTAAATATGGTTGTCATATATGAAGTTAGGTTAGGAAGAAAGTTAAACATAACAGGCTTGCCACCTCTTTCCACTGGCTAGAATTAAAAATTAAAATATTATTGGAAACTGCAAATACAGAAGACGTGTTTCCGTATGACAGATATACACTTACTGCATAGTTATTAATGCATTATTTTTTTATTGTAGACTTAGCTTAACTATTAGCTATACGCACCGAGTAATTGCATTCAACCTATGTTCAGTGAAGAATAGATATATTTTGTAATGCAGTCTAAAGTAGAATATTGTGGCTCTTTGTTATGTCTAGTTTTCATGCATTCGGTAGTGCTATCATTACTGATAATAACTTCAATGTCAACGTTTTCGCACTGTTATGAGTTCGAGGTTTCAGTGTAGAATATCAAATGGTGTGCTGTGTTACACTCGCGTAACTGTAGACACACATAGCTGTCAGATTTTCAGACAATAACCACTAATGCACATCATTATTGTAAACATGGATCTTACAGAGACGGAAATTGTATAGTCGCCTTTACACAAACATATGTTAGAGTTTAGCCTTATACGTGATCATCAATGTATTTTTCCCGCAGTGTGAGTAAGACTTTCTGCTTAATGAGCTGCACACACATACAGCATTCGCAATCGTCTATGTACACAAATGTTGTACTGTCTTGGGAAATGACACACGCATGTACACGGGGAACCGAATGTGTACATCTCGTGCTCTTGCAGCCCATAGGCTACTATATCGAATAGCGATTCACATGTAGTTCATAATTGTTATTCCTAATATTTATTTTTATAAAGATTATTATGGGGACATTAACTTTCGAAAAAGGCCACTGAGAAAAGTTATTCACAATTTATACTCTTTAACCTTTAATGATCTAGAAGAGCCAAGATAAACATATCCAGTTTTCTTCGTGATTTGTTATAAACCTGGCGTGTCAATGCATTTAAATTTAATTTGCAGGGCAGTGAGAACATTGCAAATTTTTTAAAAGGCAATGCATAGATGAATGTAAAAGTTATATCAAATTTCGAATATTTATTTTTATTAATTATATTATTACTGTTACAATAACATTTACCTCTAGTTTTCACAAATTGTAATAATAAATTATAGATAACTGCGCTTACGGCATCAAATACTTATTCATTCCTTTCTTGAGAAAATGTATGTGATTGATTAATAGCAACACCTTCATTGTCATGAGATTTTCAGCTACAGCTCCTAATGCGTTGATAATTTTAAATTATGCGGCTATGTTCCAGCACAGATTCAGTAATTGTTTCACGTCAAAATGCTTGTTCAGAATCTTATCAGCTGGCTAGTTGTTGTAACGGATGCAAATAAGTATGCCTGTCGGAATATGTCAAGTATCGAGACGAGTGGAGCATGCTTATATACATAAGTGCATTCCTAGGTTCAGAAACAGCCTTAATGACACTTGAATCGACAAATTTAACGTACTGATTATTTGTACGAACAGTTACCTTTGTACTAGATCACAACCCCAAACCGTAAACCATGAGTCACATTGTAGACCATCGTGTGTCTAACATTTATTTCTCGACTAGTGAACAATCATGCTGTAAATTTCCTTTCACATAAGAATGGAATTAAAATGCTACTATGATGCATGACATCATTCGTGATTAATATCAAAATTTTAATTGTAATTGCTAACAGTACACGTATTTTATCATGAACACCAGACTATAGTAAAATAATAAATTAGAATTTAAAACAATGACCGTTATATATTTTTGATTATTCATTTTGGCAGAGGTAAATAAAACCTAATTGTAGTTGACATCGCTGCAAATTTCAGCAAATACAGAATTCTACGACAGAAACGAAACACATGTTATGGTCGCCAGTAGTAAATCATGAGTTGGATATCCACAACTGCAACTAAACCTGATAACTCGCGTGAGACAGGCTCGGTTTTAGCAGAACGTGAACGAACACGTGGGTGAGCGAAGGTTAGGGTGTTGGCCTATTTTTACCAGTTGCGGCACTGGCAACACCGCACGGGTGGCGAGGTTTTTCGACTGCTACCTCCCAGTCGAGAACACTAGCGCACCTTTGCATCAGCCGAAGAACTAACAACAAAACAGGTCAGACTTTTTCCTACCCCATGGCCACTCTTAGTGTATATTTTTACTCAATGTTACAGGTCCACTTCCCCATGCTACCAGTACACCAAGCAGTCATATTTGAACATTATTTCTTGGCGTTTCTGCAATACTTTCCGTCGCAAATACTAAATCACTAAATTCTTATTTGCACGTACTTTCATATGCCGTTGAAATAAATGCATGTTATCAGTTGAAAAAAATATGTGGTTCAATTTCTCTGTCTATACATGTGTTACGAATAGTCACTATGCAGCAAATTACTCGCAGTTTTACGTACTATCATTTAGCGAAAAATGCATTTCGTGATCTGCAAATGCTGCGGAAATTTGGGTGGTGTCCGTGCTAGGTGGACCACCGTGTATAATACTGACTTCTCTTGGTACTAGGGACAGGGAAATGGGATGTTAGTTGCCCCATAGTGTTCGTGAACCGAGTGATAAGCGGCTTACTCAGTCTAGCAACTGTTCGCAGTGTTTGTAGTTACATAAGATGACCTCGGCGACTCTGTCTTCTTCAGAGACACCTGTTAAGGATATATTCGGATTGGATTCACCACTGCTGGAAAAATACACAGCTTTGTTTAGGAAATAACTTTATATTTTTTTATGGGAATCTTATTTTCGTCATGGAATTGCCTACGGAATCTCACAAAGACGACTGTGCGTGAATAAAAAAAAACCATGCATTTCTTTCCTGCTGACGTTTTTTTTTAATTAATTTATGTTTAGCGTCATTACACAACTCATAAAATCTTGCATCTTTAAGCACACTTTACACACCAAACTCGTTTTCCAATTCGCTACTTTATTAAGGCCTTCTTCATACAGATATTGAAACTATCTCGTCTGGAGCTGTCTCATAATCAGTCTGGATATAATAGCCTTGTACACTACTGGCATTGTTGATGGATATATATGGATACAACTAAACTCACATTGTTGTACGCGTACGCTATCTCTGATTTCACTCCCTGTGTCCTAACATCCATATGTGCTAAGTCCGAAGTTTATCCACCAGTTTGAACTTTGTCCACGGACGTGCTCAAAGCTCTGTATCAAGATAATGAATAAAGAGTACAAATTTCCCAGCCGCGTGCGACCTGTGTTAGTTAATGGTAATCAGAAAGGTGACGAATAGTAGGCCTTAAAATCAGGAGGGTTTTGTGGCATTTTTCATTCACAGTTCTAACAAATAACAGAACCATTTTTTTCCCCAGTAGACGGAACAGCCGATATAGCACATCTGCACATGTAGAAACAAAATAGCGTCAAACATTTTACTGAGCGCATTGTGTAATTGTTGGTAAGTTTGCTTGGTTTTAAGTGTTTCGCTTAAAACTTGTGAATATTTTTTACTAATGACGTACCGTTAAATAACAATAAGTGAATTTCGAGGCGGGAGTGAACGTTTCCTAATATCACTATTTCAAGTGTAGAAAGCTACATTGCCCTTTCTCTTACTTTCCTAGAAAAAATCAGGTTACGCGATCGCGTGGCTGTGTGCGTTTCCCCTGCCCAATATTTTTTTTATCCAACCGAACGGACTGTAATAAAATTTTGTACGTTTGTAACACCAGTAACGGTTGTCCCGATGCACATTGGAACGGCAACTTTGCAAAAGGGCCATTCATCTGCAAACTTACTATGTGATTCTAAAATGCAATAATTCTATAAATCAGTAACCTCAGTTATTCCAGATTTCACACAATATGTTCTTCTTGCTAAAAGTAATACATGGTTTTATCTTCAATTAAAAGTATTTTATGCGTTGTAAGACAAGTTGGGTACATGGTCAAAGACTTTCGGGTATTATAACATATGAAATGCATTTGTGAATCTCGGTATCGAAAAACTGATATTTACTTTTCAGGTATATAACTAGCGAACCGGTCCGGCTTTACCCGGGCACAATTGAGTTTTACAGTGATTCACTAATAAATAAATTAGGAAAAGACAATTCACTTAAGTGAAAACAGAATTATAAAATTATACTACGTTGGCCTAGGTTTGTAACTAATTACGGCAACCCAAAAGGAAGGAAATATTTTTTACCTGAAAGCCAAGAAGTAATGTATTGTTTTTGGAGTGTATCTGTGCAACTATCGCGTAGTTACCACAATTCCGTTTCCCAGTGTCGATGTATGAAAATCAAAACGTGAGTTTCATCAAGTTGTAGCTTTAGAAATAAGTGTACCTAGGTACCAGTTATTGTGGTTGGCTGAGGGATCTTAACCGATCACCAATGTTAAACAACGCTCCCAGCGGCGCACATTTGGATGGGTGACCGTTTAGTGGCATAACATTTCAGCGCTTCCAGGCATCGGAGGTCACGTTAAATATCCGATCCCGGTTATTATTTATTGAAAGCAGTCGTTAAGCCATTTCAGATGTCCTTGGGCGGCCTGATAAACTCTGACACCAGAGGGAAAAATTTTTTCGGTCACGTTCCCAGCCGTTGCATAATTACGTTGTGTTGTTATTCCTCAGGACCCGTACAATTTACCGGGATAAAATGTATCCTATGTCCTACTCCAGGACCTAAAGAACCTACATACCAAATTTCCTTAAAATCCGTTTAGCTGTTATTGAGCTGAGTGGTAACAAACATACACACACAAAGACTTTCGCATTTTTAATATTAGTAGGATTGGAATGTTTATTCTTTTTTTTTTCCGCTTGTCACGTAGGTTGATCACGAACGTTTTGTAGAGCACAAAAATTATTTCAATTCCACTTCTCAATAACGAAAGTTGAAATACAAGCCTATCATTTTAGATATTACAAATATATGCATGTATTGAATTTTTAAAATAACGTTTTTGCAACCACACAAAACAATTTTTGACAAGAGGCTTTCCATGGATTTTTTTGAAAAAGTGCAAAAAAAAAAAAAATGCGTGCGTTTAACTGAACATGTAGTTTATTTTTTTTTTGTAACTTGCCGTAACCTCCATTTAACCCTCTGCGCATCCTACAGCTATTCCCCGTGGACATTTTGTGTTCGGTGCCACGGGGGCTTCATTTTAAACGGACGGCTCTTTCGCGGGACGCTTCACTTTTGTGTATCTGCACGCCATGCCGTGCCGTAGTTATCTGCTAAACGCTTTGCGTATCCATGTCATGTATTTGGCTCGTATTTCTTCGTCTTACTTCTAAAACCTCGTAAGTCCAATTGTTTTTTAGAGTTTGACTGTGGGTGAAATATGAGTATATTTTCAATAAGCATCTTCTGAAAGAACCTCTTAATTCAACTATGCAAAATTTGCTATAGTTTTAAAATAATAAAACCATGTATATTTTTTTCGGCTAGTTATTCATGTTCTTCTGTACCATTTAGTCAAACAGAGTTACGAGGTTTTAGAAGAAAACTAACGATCTCGTAACTCGCCGCTTCGCAGCCCGCTGCGGATATAATTTAAAAATGAAAACTTAAATTTGATGTGACGTCCAGTATTAATATGTAAGTTTTTACGTTGTGTGTCGTCCATCAGTGGGCTAGTACCTAGCATAAGCACAAGGAAACCTTCCTTCCCACCTGGTCCCTACGCAACAAGATCTGCCGCCGCCACTTAAGGAGTGATCCCACCACCTACAACGACCTGAGACCCTGCCCTAGCCGGGCCAAGCTACGTGACGCCTGTGTGTCGCCACATCGCACAGTCATCTCTCGTCCCTTCAGTACTGGGTCGGGACACTGCCGCTTTGAATGCCAGCAATGCCTCGGCCAACGGCCAAACACTTATAACACTTGTTTTGTTATTTTAATGTCTGGAATGTAAATATAAATGAAATGAAGCCCAACAAATATACCAAATAATTTTATTTATTTATTTTATTTGAAAACGAACAAAATTAAGCACTAGGCCATTTTACAATTTACCGTGTAACATTTTTACATCTGACATACGGTTTTGAAGATATTAAAAGAATACATTATATTATTTTAAAAGTGAATGAGAATGTTAAATGTTATAAAATATGTAAAAAAAAATCCTACAAAATTACGTATGTTTTCTGCTACTGGCTTATACGCCACTAATACCTTATTTTCTTGTATTATTAATAAACAAAAAATATGATGAATTAAATGCTGGGAAAATTTACTAGCATGGATCTAGGTATATTTATCTTGGGAATTTGCCACATGTTGTCTGTGCATCAGTGTGATACAGCGGGTTTTAAATGCTTCAGATGGTCTGTACTGCTGATGCTTCTTTGGCATGTCACTTCAGTGTCAGCTGGCCTAGTTATTAGAGGGGCCGCGGTGGAGCAGAGGCAAGAGCGCTCGCCTCCCATCAAGGTGAACTGAGTTCGATTTCCAGCGGGGTCGCTCAAGGATTTCCGCACGTGGGAACCGTGTCGGACGAAGCCGCTGATAGGCGGGTTTTCTTGGTGATCTCCCGTTCCCCCGCCCTTGCATTCCGGCTCTGCGCCATACTCACCTCGCCTCACCCTCGTCGGCTCTCAAAACTCCGATGTTAAGAGCCGCCCAAACCAATCCACAAACACGTCTTTATTGGTTCTGACACATGAGAGTGCATTGTACTGATATATTTACACCTCCAAACAAAAATGTTTGTTCGTTGCAACACCTAAAATAATATTTTTACATGTGCCTGAAAGAATTAAACATCGCCGTAAATATTCGGTCCCATTTAACAGTTTTCTCGTAAATCAGTTTGAATATGAATTTATGTATTATGGCAGAATTCAGTAACTGCATGGACACTATCAACAGCCCTGCTGATGATTCGATTTGTTATCAGTTTTGTATCCTTCCTTACAAATAAAATACCAAAGCTTGACGTTAACATAAAGCGCTGCTGTAAGTAATGGATACACGGTTGAGTAAATGGTGAGGCTACAACAGACAGTCGACGTCGCAGTGACGCTAAACGTTAAACGCATCGCGTTGTGGTGATAACTTGCCGACACGTGAGTACAGTAACTCCGTCTCTACTTTCCCCAGCTGGAATATCTTATCCAACACAAAATAAGACCCCCTCACAATAGTGTGGTACACAGAGTATGTTGATTTGGGTTTGCCAAGTTAGAGAGAGGGATAATTCTTTACAAATTATGTTTTGAAAAAAATTACCAAAAACTTGTTCAAAACAGAACACCAACGGTCACGAAGTAAATACAAAATTTAGTTTCAAACCCTGAATTCAAATACAATAATAAATAGTAAAAACCCTTGGATTACAGCAACTACATTAAAACAATTACAAATATCTCCCCAGGTACACATTGACGTACTAATGTATAACACGAGACCTTGGTGGCTGAGCGGTTAGCCTGCTCGCCTCCCACCAAGGCGAACCGGGTTCAATCTCCGGCCGGGTCACTGCAGATATTCGCATGCGGGAATCGTGCCGAACGATGCCGCTAGTCGGCGGGTTTCCTCGGTAAACCTCGCTGCACCCTCATCGGCCCTCAATACCACGATGTCAAGAGCCGCCTAATTAGCTTCACTCTTCACTGTATAACACAAAATTACAGGTTTAAATGTCTGATACAAAACACCGTACGGCAAAACTTAACTTTATGAAACCATATTAGCAGCCCCCCCCCCCTTTTTTTTTTCTTGAACAGTGTTCCGTTATGTCACTCAATGTTCTCTGATTGTCTTCAAAAAGGCGAACAGCAGCCTTTTATTTCTTCAGTGCTCCGTTCTGGAAGATATGCTTACTTTCAGAGAGCGTCCCATGGTGACGTCAGAAGTTGCTTGCGCCGCCAGTAGTCCAGTAGACACCACGGAGAGAGGCTAAGGGGGGAAAGAAGAGGCGAAAAAGTCGGACAGCGGGCCGGCGCTCCAGTAAGACTATAGCCCTCCTGCCGTCACCACGGAAGAGCAGATCAGGGGCCTGATTCCGGGCAAACTTCGTTGACCAACGATACTGCGTTACATATCGTCGCATGTGAAGCTCATCTAATTTAATATACATCATAATTCCTTTGGCAGAAAGTGTCCTGTTTCCACAATAAACAGCCAAGATGGTGGATATGAGAGTAAAACAAGCCAAACACCGTATATATTCGTTTAAATGAAAATTTTGGGTTCTGTAGAATGTATTTCTACGTTGAATTATATTTAATGAAAGTGTGAATCCATTTACACTCTTCAAATAGCTTAAAATAGTAATAATTAGACTATAAATATAACTTTAGAACAACGCGACGTTGTAGCTGCTGTTTATCAAAGAAAATAGCACGCAGTTACTTACCTTTGTTGGCTCGCCAAAAAAATTCCAACACTCCATAGTTTTCTTTTGTATCTTTTTAACTATTATTCATACATTATGTAAGTTGTACATCTCTAAATAGTTGGTTATATATAGGATCCACTTGTCCTAAGTAATAAGCTCAATTATTTGGGCAACGTAATCTACTGCATGTAATTCAAATGTAATTTCCCTTATTTATTAACCTTCAGAACACGTTGAAAAAAACAACGACCTGTTACAGAATAAAATAAACATGTCGTTTTAAAGAAAATATAATACGTGTAAATTTTCGAATGCGTAAAAACAGTGTTAAACTCCTGAACTGTATGCCAATTTGAACCGTTTTTACCAACAGTATGGAATTCCCGTTTTCCTTAACAACAGCATTTGCAGCGAAACAAAATTTTATGAAAATACTTACAAAACATATATCAACAATACTAATATTGATTAAAATGGTTTTGTGCAGTCAATCTGTTCAAGAAAATCTTAGATGTGTTAACCCAAATGAGGTTATGTACAGTATAACAAGTTACTTCAAAGCATTGAGTTTATTTTAAATAAGACTTATTTATAAAACATAACATAATTTACAACGAGAATTTATGGTGTATGCAACTTTCAAAATATTATTTGCAATTGTGTACGATATTGTGAAAGGGCCTACGTATTCATAATGAATGATCTCATTACTCGAAACTTTAAATGTATTATCCGAATGTGAAACAAACGATACTCTGTATTGTATAACGTTATACTTTGTCTACATTTCTTACGTTTATGCCACTTACCTTCTGCAATAAATTAAAAAAAAAAAATGTCTTGCACATCTAAAAAAAATACTGCAAAATGAAAAAGAAAAACAATGTTACAGCTCTTTTTTTTTGCCGCTGCAGTATAAAAATAAAACGTTTACAATTAACGCATGTTTTTTATTTCTTTTTTATTTTTGTAGATGTGACATTTTACCATCGCCTGCGATTAACAAGCGATTTCTGGGAATAGCTTCAATTTTCCATCACTGTGTTTTGCTATGGAGGCGAACGTAATCTATATGCGATGAGCAAAACAAATGACAGTCGTTATAACACTGAAAGCAATGAAGTTATCAATAAGCTAAGAGAAACGGTGTACGGCGCTCGCTCGCTAGAGCATCGTTGGTCAACGAAGTATACCGTTAATCTTCGATGGAACATTGCGTTGAGAGGTGGTCGACGGGACGCTCGCACCACGGTATGGTCCATACCGTATAAGAAGGCCACTTTCTGACAGTCAGTGAGTGGCCACTTAACGTTTACGAAACAAACAAAGCGCCATTTACAAAATTCTGTATCAGCTGATGCACGAACGAACAAAAGTTAAAATTACGTTGGCTATTCTGAGTGCACTGCCGATGCACATCAGAAAAGCAGAAAATACGCGGACAAGAAAGAGTTCGTAGATTTATTAATACATTTTATTTTACGAGGTCACAAAACAATGGTTGTTAGCGTTAAAAACTAAACTTCGTGATAATTTAGTTATGTTTAGGTGATAAAAATTAAATGTACAATAGAACGATACGACGTGAAAAAGTTTTCTGAAGTTGTGATAACTTCAGAAAGCTTTTCTCGTCGTATCATCCATCTCGAACCTTGCTTTCAACACGTCCATGATATTAATTCCAAAAGCATACAGAAATATTGTATAATATTGTTGAATTATTTTTTCTAATAATTTGACGAAACGACACGAATTTTAAATATATTTCCAGCCCGTAACATAATAATTATCAACTTTAAAAAATACGCTATCTGTTGACCATAAAGAGAGTTACTCAAAATTTCGCCGTGACGTGATGCGCGCTATCTATCGGATATTCTGCGAGCTATTACCAGCCAGAAATGAACCTCTTTCCTGCGTGATATATAACGAATTTACAAACATATGCCAATAGTTATATTTTTCCACGAGCTCTGCATAATTTTTAAGTTACATATATTTCATGTACAACGATTTGGAGTACAAGTCATTTATAATCGGACGGTAATCGTTCGTCTACGTAAATTATACGCCATATTGTTCTCTCAAAACCCATCTCCTTGATTCCGTAGACACGCGTGAATAGTTTTTAAGCAATTCTAACGTTATTCCACGTCACATATTTCCAACTCGTATATATTAGCTATAACGTCCAAAGTGTAATAAAAGATACAACAGACCGTCTCGCAAATTTTAATCCAAACTCACTATCTCGGACAAATTAAAAAAGAGTTATCAAATATCTAACATTTTATATTTTTACTTTTATAACCTACTTATATTTTTAGACAGATGTCCGTCTTAAAATATCTTAAAATTTGTTTAGCATTACAGTACAATGAGAAGTGGATTAGCTGACAGCGTGTTAATAAAAAATACAGCCCTGGCGTGACGGACCAGCTGATGGCGGAAGGATACGTGGTCAGATGTAAACAGTGCGCTACTTTCGCCGAGCTGTCAAAAAGTGGCCTTCTTATATGGTACAGAATATAAGCCACGTCCACATCGGCGGTGTTCATCCACGTAATTCACGTAGAAACAACAGCACATGACGCGGGTATTCTTAGTGTAGGCGCTCGATGATGGGGAAACGGGGTGAGTATGGAGCAGTGCCAGAATGCAAGAGTGGGGGAAACGGGAGATCCCCGAGGAAATCCACCAACCAGCGGCATCATCCGGCACGATTCCCACATGCGAAAATTCGGGGGTGACACCGCTGGGAATTGAATCCGGTTCGCTTATGTGGGAGGCGAGTAGTCTGACCACTACACAACCGTGACCCTGACAAATCAAAATTCGAGAAGTCAGAAACAGCCATCAGCCAGCTAGCCGCGACCCTGGCCGAAGGACCGTTACTTTACATCCCGTTACCCACGCAGCATCCGACAGCCAGAATACGACTGGTCTTCGCACTGCGTTAATTTTGAGACGGAACTACTTCTGGGACCCGTCGCACAAGTCACTCCAGAGTAAGATATGATGCAAAATATATGCAACGGACTGGCAAAATATTTGCACATAATGCTGGTAAATTTGTTTACCTGTGGTGACAAGGTTGGCAAAAATCGTTATCTGGTACCGCCATTTTTTTCTAGTTTTTTTTATGTACTATGTTGCCATCCAAAAGCCTGTATATTTCACTTGACAGATTTGGGTTAATTTATGTGCCACGCCCTGTTAATGTGTCGTGTTCACGAGGCGAGTAAACAACTGACATTGTCAGCACCGTGTCGCGACGGTCACGTCCCAGTATGACGCCACAATAAAACATTTCAGAAAATTATAGCATAGCCCAGCACAGTGGATACGAGAATTTCATCCTTATCCTTTCGTCAAGCATAATTTTTTTTTTCAGTTGACTGCTATTGGAACATGTTCGGAGCTATAAAAACAACGTGAAATGCTGAACACGCTTGAAGTGAAGTCGTTCTGTGTCTCGTGTGACCGCAGCTAAAGAAAGGGCAATGGGCAAAATGCACATTTTTTTCTGGCACTTGGTTTTCATTAATTTGTGTAAGAAATGTATTTACAAAATATCACGATATAAAAATTAGTTTTGGAAAAGTTATGATTGAATGAAAGTTTTACGTTTGAAACGCCCGCCAAAACGCGTCTGTCACGCCTGCTCACTTAGTGACGTCACAAGTTAGATACAACCTCGGCCACCACGTTTGTTCACTTCAGCGGTGATGCGTATTTGGTTAAATATAAATTGTTTGAAGTAATGAAAAGAGAAAATAAACAGTCAAGTATACCAAAATCATCGAAATGGTTTATTGTACCTCAGTGTACTAGTGCATATCGCAAAACACCTGATAACATATTTGTTAGTTACAAAAAACGAAACAAACAGGAAGACGTGGTTTAACGCAGTTAGGCGAGACATTGAAGATGTTTAGCCAAAATTAGTTATTTCTGTTTGCGAAGACCATTTTGAAGTACGCAATTATATTTAAGGTGTTTGTGTTTCCCCTGTGTAGGCAGTTTTAACACTGAACTTCTTCATATCTACTATTTACATCTGACCTAACCTTCATTACGGTACTATGGCATTGTTTAATAGGCACAACAACGCGTTTAGCAATTCGTATGTGATGTAGACGTGAGCGTAAAAAAATATTTTAACGTATTTCATAATAGTAAAGACATATAAATATGTTTACAAAAAATTTAGCCACGCAATGTAAATTTTACATTTTGTAAGTTTATGCATTCCAAGTTAGGCCTATCATACAAAATTTGGTATAGATATTTTTTATTAATTTAATATTACTTTTAACATTCGTTTCAAGAGCACAGTTATCATATTAAGGCTATATTCACACTGTATGTCTAAATAATAACATGCCACGATGTTAAGCCATGACAATTAAACATTAAATTATTTGGGTGGGGCTCAAGAGTCCCTCTTGCAAAAAGTTAGGTTTATATTATACAGTATTTTTCAAACATAGATATTTCTAATAAATTTAAGTTGTTTTGATTTTTCTCTTGTTAGCTTTCATAAGCCTAACAATTTAAGTTAAATTGCAAATTAATTTTACTTTCAAAAAACTAAAATGCATGTTTTTAGAAATGTTTATCAAGGATTATCTTACTTTCATTTTTGCCCTTCTCCGTTTTTCTAAGTTACTGAGATGGATGTTACAAAAAATTACGAGGCTAGGCCCACAAAATTGACGCTAATTAGCCTACGCGTTTTACACAAGTAAGCTGTGTCACTTTTACAAACCTTTCTCTTAAATAAACAGAAAGAAAACAGCTTTTGAGAATAAAACAAATTCTTAAGCTTTTATTACGGATTTTCTAATCTGTTTTTAATCTCATTTCAGGTATTGAGTGTTTATAAAACTACCATATATATTTTTTCAGCTTATGTGTACAGTTCTTACAGTTTAAAAATAAAGTGCAAACACAGCTATCGTGACGTCAGAATAATAAAAGGTATGTTACGTACACAAAACATAAGAAACAATAAGATAAGCAAGTTATTTTAAAAATAATTTTTCTGTTTCTAAACACTATATTTGAGGCCTCAATATAGTGATTATAAACGAGGTGGAACGCGGAAATACAGGTTTGGCGCGCGGCATTCTGCCAGCCACCAGCCCGTTAGCTTTAGGCCTACTGTCACCATACTGCTCGCTATCTGATACAGTATTTATAAAGCGAAAAAAAGTTTTTTATGAATACTGAAACGTGGTTTAGAATCTGGAAATATTTGTTACCTTCTTTCTCAACACATCATTACGTTTCATTTCTAAATAATGTAGTTAATTTATCAGACACCAAGCACGGCACGCGACAACAGTGCGTTCACTGCAGTCGCTGTCATTACAACTGTGTTATTCTTGTGAATGTAATACCTATTCCATATTTTAATTTCCTACTTTGAATCTTAGCAATCGCAAACATAAACAGAGATGATAATAATAATACGTAAATCAATAAAACGTACAAACAAATAAGTTTTAACATGTGATGTAGGCCTTAAGTCGCTTTGAAGATCACGACTGTGCGATGTGAGACACGTTCTTACCTTTGTAATTTTACACCTCTTATTTCAGGTTACACAAAACAATGGGAATTTAAGTAATCAAGTAGCATATCGGTATCTATTAGTGGGATATAGTTCGACTGCGCTTTCACAAAGTTGCCTTCCATATTAGTGCTGCGTGTTTGCAACGTGCCGGAGCAGGCTGCCGGCGTATGACTAGTGACGTCAAACCAATGAGACAGCGTTCCGCATTCACGTGACAGCGGCCACGAAAGTTATTGTTTTAATACTAAAATAACTTTGTCAAAACCGATTTTTATGCAAACAACGGCGAATTTTTATTTTCATACGCATATACAAATGTGTTCGTATCATTTTCAACAATATTGGTAAAAATTTGCACGTTTCCCATTCTAAATACCTCCAGCCAGGCTGTTAAAGAATCCCATTCTCAATGCATCAATTTTCAACATAACCATTTCCATCAAAAATTATTGTACGGGTCATTCCGTATGTAATACTGGTAAGTTAAGAAATTTTGACAATTTTATTTTCAGCGTTGTATTCTATAATCTAACAATGATATTTACATTTAAAAATTATGAATTAATAGAATATTTAAAAATTTCTTCAAGTGGCAGTTTTGTCTGAGATAATGTATTCAATATTTTTTTTTGTTTGAAACGTTTATCTTTAATCTTTATGCTTTGAGAAGGAATTTATTCAACATTTATTCAAACTCCGTGGATGCAAGCTTGGTATGCAGAGACCTTAAGAGAATTATGTACGGAAACATTTTCTGTGAAACCGTTGCTTGCGCGAATACGCGTATCCTAGTAAATAAATGTTCTGGAGAAAACGAATTTTTTTTCCAGAAAAGGTAAAAAAAAAATTAATTATCTATGTCCCTATATTTTTACTTGTATCATATTAATTGTATTCATGGAGAAAAAAATTCGTGAAAATGGTTACATATCGTATCTTTAAAGCTTGCCTATGAACTTTCCTTGAGCGGTAACAGGAAAGTACGATCACACGAACGTAGGTAATCTGTGGGCTTTCATTGCGTGTAACAATCTCCCACTGTTATAGATCTAATTAGCACAGTACGGCATTTTGACGTAAACACTGCACGCCTTGCGCGTGTGAGCGATGTCAGTCAGTGCATGTTAGTGTCGCCCATCTCGCCCACTCGCTTCTTGACCTTGAACGCGCAGCTACATAGGCCCCTCAAAGTGCACTGCGATCTACAACCTAACGTTACGGCACGAAAGGCGTGAGAAGTTGCAAGGAAGAAGAAGCTGACGACACGCAGGGCCGCACTGACCGCCCAGGCATGCAACCTTGGAGGCACGCACCACCCTTCGTCCGGTGGTTATGTTTTTCACAGTGACTGGCGAGGGAACCCGGTTTGATACGACGATTGTCTTCCTTCTCGAACGAGCAAATGTATACCAGCGTGGCCGCATTACTACGCACGAGCTTATGGAGTACAGAAAGAGTTTCATACGTTTACGTGAATTTAAACTAATAAAACTCATTCACCTATTGTCTAAGGGTTGTTTGTATCAGTTTAATTTAAAACAGTTTAGTTTTAAATGGAAATATTCTTATTCACTTACCACCTTATGTTATTTTAAAGGCTGTTCACGGTAAAGTGAGCACTTTTGAGGGCCTAGTTGCTTTTAATTCCCTTCTAATTCCGCGAAGTGTTACGACTCAAACTAAGCAAACTCGTGTGGGTAACGAACATGTCTAATCTAATCACTTTGCATTGGGGGATGAGGTTAGGTTTTCTGCGTGAATTTGAACAGCCTGTGGAGGGGCATGATTACCCAGCTTTTGTATTACACACTCGTGAGCAGAACTATTTTGATATCGGCAAGCTCGACATTAACCCTCAGTTACCTCTGGACAATAGAATTAAATTGACTGAGTTGTTGCATAAGAACAGAGGTTGTTTCAGTTGTGTGCCGTGGCAAATTGGTAGTTTCCCTCGACACTGGGGAGAGTGCCCCTATCTCGTCTCTACCATATAGGGCATGGCCTGGGGTGAGAGAGATTATTCATAAGAGAGTGCGGGGTCACATTCAAACCAGAATTCAGTAAATTACGTAGTATCTCTGCACTATCGTAGAGATAGAGAGAGAGACAGACAGACAGAGAGAGAGAGACAGACAGATAGAGAGAGAGAGAGAGAGAGAGATAGAAAGAGGAGCATAAATTTTCCCTGCAAATATATGCCGGTAGTCTGAAGGTTTTGAGGAGAAGATATCCAGTGAAGATCTAAAGATAAGTAACTTCTCTGGTATTCCTCTGTTACGCAAGAATGTTATACATATTATTCTCGAGATGTTTAAAACAATTTTTTAAACTTTGTAGGAAGAGGGGTGTAAAAATATACTTATAATTTATTTCCGTTAAGACAGGAACTGGGAAAGTCAGAGTGCGGATACGTGTGGCAAAAGGACAGACAATGAGAGTAAAGTAAGGCTTTCAGAAGTACTAAATTGACCGAGAAGCACCTACAAGAGATACTTTTAAATACACAACGAAACGGAAGAAATCGATCGAAAGTATACACTGGAAATTCACAAAATCTTGGGATGAATGTTTAGAAGTAAACTGAAACCAGTGCAAAGCCAAATAAAAGGGGACATATCTGTATATTTGGTAGTTAAGAGTTACTTGGTAAATATTTAGCAGTGAGCCGTCCGGTGAATGTAACTCCATTAGATAAAATTAACCTTGTTAAAGAAGGCATTTTTTTCAGCCTTCATTGCCCNATGCATCCACCACATACACACGTTATTACTACGATGAGAGAATAACAGATTACAACTTAGATTATATTAATTTTCCAGTATCACTCACAGGATTCTAAACAAAGACATGGGCATGATAACCATCACCCTGCAAGAGCTAACGGATATAAGGACATTAGCCGACGTTGGTGGGACAATCTCCTGAGAGTTATTTAGAGAATTCCTTGCGGGGAGGGGGGGGGAGGCTGGTTAAAATCCAGGAAATGTAACGGATTAGTTCAGCGCTAATCTATCTCTCAAGATTTTTCCAGGGTTTTTCAAACTTGCTACCTATCAAGGTCACCTCAAAGCGCAGAGGGCACATGAAACCACAGAGTATACCTGTGACCTTGGTATATTCTGTACCATATAAGAAGGCCACTTTTTGACAGCTCGGCGAAAGTAGCGCCACTGTTTACATCTGACTACGTATCCTTCCGCCATCAGCTGGTCCGTCAAGGTGGGCTGTAGTTTTTATCAACACGCTGTCAGCTAATCCACTTCTCATTGTACTGTAATGCTAAACAAATTTTAAGATATTTTAAGACTGACATCTGTTAAAAAAAATAAGTAAGTTATAAAAGTAAAAATTTAAAATGTTGCAAATTATTAAATATTTGCTAACTCTTTTTTAATTTGTCCGAGATAGTGAATTTGGGTTAACATTTGCGAGACGGTCTGTTGTATCTATTATCACACTTCGGACGTTATAGCTAATATATTCGAGTTGGAAATATGTGACGTGGAACAACGTTAGAATTGCTTAAAAACTATTCACGCGTGTCTAGATAACTTTCAAAGGAAACAAGGAGATGGGTTTCGAGAAAACAATATGGCGTATAATTTACGTAGACGAACGATTACCGGCCGAATATAAATTATTTGTACCCAAAATCGTTGTAGATGAAATATATGTTACTTTAAAAATTATACAGAGCTCGCGGGAAAATAAAACCATTTGTATATGCGCGTAAATACGTTATTCTAAACAAAACTATAATATGTTTCTGTGTGTAGTTCGGGATATGGATAACAGATGGCGTGGAAGGGCGTATTGTAACCGATCGCGCTCCTATCCGTCGCAAGATGGCAGTACATGGTTGGAGCGTCTGTAAACCTGAAAAATGTTTCGATTTTTTCCTTAGATTTGGATACGGATCGTTTTACTGTGCATCTCATTTTGAACACCTATACATTACTATTTTATCACGAAGTTTCGTTTCCAAAACTAAAAACTGCTGTTTTATGACCACTTAAAATAAAATGTATTAATTAATCTACGAACTCTTTCTTATCCGCGTATTTTCTGCTTGTCTGATGTGCATCGGCACTGCTCTCAGATTAGCCAACGTAATATTAATTTCTGTTCGTTCGTGCATCAGCTGATACAGGATTTTGTAAATGGCGCGTTGTTTGTTTTCAATATGTTACGTTGCCACTCACTGGCTGTCAGAATGTGGCCTTCTTATTTGAAATGGACCATATAATCTGTCTCATATAAGTTGACCAGATTCTGACAGGTCTGCGAAAGTAGCGCCACTGTTTACATCTGACTACATCTGACAACGAATCCTTCCGCCATCAGCTGATTGGCCACATGGCAACAATGTTGTTTATTATCATACTGTCATTATCAGCTGATCCCCTTGTTAATGTACTGTTAGTGGGACTTTTTAGGCAAACTTGCTACTCAGAAATACGTAGCTGCTATTGTAGTAATAGTAATGTATACATAAATCATTAATCAGTAAATTGTTATGTTAAAGGGCAAAAATATAAATAATTAATTTAACATTTAGTAACTACAAAAAATGTATTAAAGTTATTAATTAGTAAAGTTATGTTATATACCAAAAATATAAATCACTAATTATAAATTTATCAACTACCAAAACAAATGTGCATGCAGGCTAAAGCACTTTAAGCATCAAGGTCGTAAACATCATTCTTTCAGCATGTTTTCGATATTACCCATCATCTTTAATTTTTTTTTAATATCACACATTAGACATTATAGCTAATATATTCGAGTTGGAAATATGTGACGTGGAATAACGTTATAATTGCTTAAACACTATTCACGTGTGTCCCTTTTTATTCTGAAACAAGGAAATGGGTTTTCGTATAATTTACGTAGACGAACGATTACCTGCCGAATAGAAGCGACTAGTACTCAAAATCGCTATACACGAAATATATGTTACTTTAAAAATTATGCAGATCTCGCGAAGAATAAAACTATTGGTATCTGTTCGTAAATTTGTTATATATCGCACACGAAAGGATGGAGCTATTCTTTTCTGGCTGGTAATGCTTCGGCAAAGATCCGATAGATGGCGGGCACAACATGTCAGAGCGAGGTCTGAGCCGCTTCCTTTACTCGAAAGATCGCGTATTTTTTAAGTTGACTGTTCTTCTATTACCGGCTCGGAACGACACGAATTTTAAATACACTAATGAGCCAAAAAAACTGGTATAGGCGTGCGTATGTAAATAACAGAGGTATGGAACCAATCAGAGTAACGCGATGCGGTCGGCAGCTAGATCGGTTACTGCTGCTACAATGGCAGGTTATAAGGATTTAAGTGAGTTTGAACGTAGTGCTATAGTCGGCGCACGAGAGATGGGAAATAGCATCTCCGAGGTAGCGATAACATTTGGATATTNGGGGGGGGGGGGTGCGCTACACGATATTAGGAGGGTGTACCAGTTTTTTTGGCTCTTCAGTGTATGTTTCATCAAATTATTAGAAAAATTAATTCAACAATATTATGCAATATTTCCGTATGCTTTTGGAATTAATATCAAGCACGTAAAGAAAGCGGGGTTGGAGAGGGAGATAAGACTTGCAAAAAGGTTTTGAAATTGCGTTACATTTGGATACAGATCGTTTTAATGTGCCTTTCATTTTGAACACCTATACAATTCTACTTTAGCAAAAAGTTTAGTTTCTAACACTAAAAACCGCTGTTTTATGACCACGTAACATAAAATGTATTAACTAATCTAGGAACTCTTTCTCGTCGCGTATTTTCTGCTTGTCTAATGTGCGTAGGCAGTGTACTCGGGCCAAGGTAATATTAACTTTTGTTCGTTCGTGCATCAGCTGATACAGGATTTCGTAAATGGCACTTTGTTTGTTTCATATACTTAAAGTTGGCACTCACTGACGGTCAGAATCTGGCCAAGTTATATGAGACAGAGAATAAGAGTGACCGCTAAGAAGCGAATCGCAAATGTTACAGAGGCCGAACCGAAGTTCAAGCAAACTCCTCGGCAAGACCTTTGTTTAATACACACCATGCTCAGACTTTAAGACGAATTTTGCTGGTTTTGCTAGTATAATGGTTACTTTATCCGTTTTGGTTAACAAGTAGTTACCGATGTAACAAATAAGTATTCGATCCTCTACACACCGAAAGACTAATATAAAATGGTAATATGAGTAGTTCAAGAGATATGATGTAAGCATATAACAATAATTATTTTATGACTGTACAATCCAAAATTTTGGACCATTAAAGCTATTATTTATGAAATTTAGTACACAGAATAAAAGTTTCAGTACACCATTTCTGATTATATCTTTCAACATAACACGCTAAAGAAGTTTTCAATTTTTGTATTTAGTGCTCACAAGAAGTCATGCCAAATTGGATTCAGATATGTTAAATTTTCCCACTAGTGCTGTATTTATAACACAAACAGTTTATACGTAGCTCTTTATAAAATAAGCAGCTCATCTATGTAAAATTGCTTAATTCATGATTTCAGTAAAAGTACTATTGCTATTTTAATTTTGGTCTTCGTCTGAGTAGTTTCTGAAAACGATATTAGAATGTCTTTCAAACACTCACATTTAATGGTCACCGCACTGAAAGAAAAGATATGTTAGGGGCTACAAAAATTGTTTGGTTGATGCTTTCCAAGAAGTAATTTTGTTGCTGGTAAAAATCAGATTGTGGTTCCCAATAACACGTATACTGACAAGTACCAACGCTATTTAGTGCTTACTAACATATTTGTTTATTAAAAATAAATGTTTTGGCTTCCACCAAGACATTTAGTTGGCAGCAATAGCATTATTGTCATCCACAGTAATAACTACATCATTATATTCTGCGCGTGCGCTGTGGCTGGCATATTCGAAGTGGCAACCTTCTGTTTGGCCACGGCGCCATATTTGACCGTGTCCATTTCTTTGCATCAGATAACTAACTAATTCATGAGGAATATTCTTAAAAACATCGTTTATATAATTCCTTTCTTCTAAATAAGTAAATGTTACACGTAAATTATTCCAGAATATTAACTTTCCATGAGGTGAAGTGTGCGGGCCTTGTCGTGTGCGCTACATGTTAGACTAACAATATCTGCATTCTCCAGACAATATATATACGTCGAGCAAGGTGTCTCAATGGTAACACACTGAACTCTCATTTGAGAGGTTCAGGTTTGAGTTCCGTTCCTGCAAGGGTTTATTTTCGTTTTTAATTGTTGGTGACCACAAACCTTATTTTGTAGTCACCACTAAATAATGGAATGACAAAAAAACTTTTGTTAATGCTACAAAATATTTTGTGATGTCTTTATTGACAAAACAATTTGTGGTCACCAATAATATTTTGTTGGTCACCAAAAAAAACAGTTTTATTCTTTGCGAATTACTATCAGTATGCTAAGCCTAACTGATCAGTAGCTATGGCTTTCTAATTAAAAATATTAGTGTTTTCGCCATTAAAAATATGTACCTGACATAATAAAATCATATAGATTTACAATAGTCTATGAAAACATTTTTTAAATTATTAATTTATCTTGAATGAGTTTAGAAGTTCCCGAGATATGATATAAGAGCTTTATTTATTCAGGAGGCACTATCTGACAAAATGAGAGACCAATGAAAAAATAAGTTTCAAAATGTTTTCTTCCAATTCATTTGAATGATTTTTGAGATGGTGTTTCGCCATAAAAAAAAAACACGCCTTTTGAAAATGAGCATCCGGAATATTCGAAAAGTACAAAATTCCGATGTCCTTGCTAAGTACTGTTGGCGAATATCTTTCCGTGGATTCATACATTTTTTATAGAGGGGACACAAAGACATTCATACAGATGCACAGACTGAAGGGTGATCACATAAGCCTATATTTACTTTGGAAAGTAGGTTAAAAATGATAATGCATTTGGTAATTTAATTTTTTGTTATTATTCTCTTACGATTCTTGTCGAGTTAAGAATTTACTAATAAACAAAGTAAGTAATTCACAACGATTTTTGGTTTTCGAAATACACACAGGGTTAAATAATTAAAATTTTGGAGTTTACAACGCTGTTTTAGATATCACGATTAATGTCTTAAAGTTTTTATGGTTATCGCGATAAATATTATTTTGTAAATTTTTAGTGCCTCAATTATAATCTCCAAATGTGAAAACATTTCACGAAAAACTGCAGACAATATTTTAGGAAGAGAAACCTACCAAATTATAAATCACAAAATTATGAATTGACCAGTCTAACATGGCATAAGCCTCTCTCTCTCTCTGTCCATTACCGTGCGAATGAAACAGCAGGAAATAATTTTGCTTTGTCAATCACGATATTGACTGTTGACGATTAATTAAGCACTTTTGAAATCAACCTTTGAAAAATGTCACTGCCTCTTCCTACATCTATTTTAACGGGCTCGTTGACTGGCATGCACCCAGTAAAGTTGTTAACCACAGAGCGAAAGTAGTTCCATGTTTTAAACGTTGGTGTAGAAGTGTTAGGCAGACATTTGTATATGCTAAAAGTATATCTTTTTACCGTTTTATTTTTTAATGGTTATTGATGAATGAATTAGCCAATTTGTAACATATTTATTTTTCTAATATTTTCAGTTCTATTTGATTGACGCATGACTAAAGTGATCCACATGGTAATGTTAATTTTACAAATGCCGGAAGAATACGCAATGCACATACAAATAGATCTTAAGCAGAGCTTTTTACCGCGAAGTATGAAGTATGTTTCTTTTCTTTATTGTGTAAACGATTTATTCGGTTGCTGTAAATTTTTTTTCTGCTGCAAGTTGTTGACTACTGGCATAAAAACTTGGAAAAAAGTATTTCCATTAATACAAATGTTTTATAGCGATAAACATTATATAAGATGGAAATGAAAGGAAAATTATTTAAGTACATTAAAAAAAAAATTCTTTTTTAATTTTGATTAATACATTTCATTTTAATTGTCCAAATTTGATTGTAAAGGCATGCTTATAATATCGGGGACAGATCTAAATACAATTTTTAGTAATATGACTCTAAGAACGATAGTCACAACGCAACATTTCGTAAAAGCGCATTTTCTGTATTTATAAAACTCTAGAAGTGCAAACCTTTCCGTATATGACCATAAAAATATCAATATGACATATATCAATCCGCGTGCATTTCGTTTCTGGCAGTGTACCACTCACTACATATAAACACAGTATTGTAATCACATATCAGAATTTTTGCAATGTATTGATTAATACTCGTGTTGCACACACTGTTAATAGCAATGCTTGAACTATTTAACCACATATATAATATATTTACAGATCACACTTATTACAAAATAAAATATAATTTTCCCATTATTATATAAAATGCTTAATATGCATTAGATACCGATAGTAGGCATGTTGCGCATTTCTGCTTGGAAGCCTGGTGTTGTAGTCTTGTTTTGTAGACTTGTGTTCGGAAATGCATGTTTTTGTAGTAAACGTTAGTATACCAACATAATGCACTCTGTGACAACGTTGTTTTCTCTCTTATAAGGTGATTATTATGAACGATCCCCATGCTATAAATCGGTCGTCATTCAGCGACATAGTCAAAAGTGAGCACTTGATTATTTGTGCCTTTTTTTTACCTTGCTTTAGGAAAACAAAACCTCTAATTCCAAAATATCAACACGAACGTGATAACCCATTATTTCCTGAACAGTTGAACGTAATATACACTTCAGACCTTATTCATTGTACTGAAACGATCACGTGTGATCATCATTATCGTGCTCAGATCATGATCACAACCCTCAAAATCGGTCATCATACCGTGAAATGTGAATTTTGCCTGATAAACAATATCCATTTGATTTTTATGCAACTCTGCCCTACATTCCAAAGGAAAGCTATGCTTCTTTAATCACACTGAGAAAAACACATGGTTGTAGGAACCATATACACTGTTAAAATAGGGACGGCCATCTGATAGGTCGTAGGTACCATCTTAATATGTGGTAATACCAACATAACTGTTTGTTGTATTCCTGTCTGTGATAACACCTGCTACTGTACATAAGGTCTCTACAGCAGAGCACTGAGTTCCTACTACAAAATATAAAGTACCTCCAATAGAATAACTTCTACAATTTCAACATTATTTGGATTGTTCTCACAGCAATTAGAATTTTAATAACCTAACGTAATATTTTGTTGCTAGTTCTGTATTAGGGTTTGATGGTAGCAGCAAGATATTATTCTGTTAGGTTATTACAATTTTAGTTGTTGTGGGAACAATCAAAATTTAGTTGAATTTGTTATATTAGAGGTGCTCTCTGTTTCGTAGTGGGAAAACAGTGCTTTGGTGAAACCATCTTATTTACAGTGACAAATACAAACAAAGACAGTAATACAAAAAACAGTTCTGTTGATATTTCTATATTTGTTAACAATATATAGCCTATAACCTATCAGACGCCTGTCCCTATTTTAACAGGCTAGATGGTTTTTACGAAAATATTTTTTTCTCCGTGCACCTTCCTGTGTATAGGTATATGTGTGTGTTTGTGAGCATCTGCCTAGATCATTTCGAATACGTGCACTAATTTGAATCAATCTCGGTACATTTACGGTGCTATTAAAGACAAACAAGTTTTATCCTTCTCGGCATTCAGGGTGCCAATTCTGAATATGATAGCACTTTATATTTTTGGGTGCTGTGTCATATCTCAGGAACGATTCAACCTATTTGAACCAAAATTGGTACGTTGACAGTCCACACTGTCGCCGTCAAATTCAGGGACTCGGATCCTCATTAGTCTTTTATGCTCGAAGATAGTGCCACCTAAAAATAAAGCACTTATGTCATCATGGGAAGTACTCAACCGATATCCGCCAAATTTGACATTCCAATAATGCTATGGTAACACACCCTATACATATATTATTTTGGAATATGAAACACTATTTTTCAAAATGGGAGCAATAAAAATATTTTGGATTAAAACACTGCAGCTACCAAGCTATTTGACCAATTTAAATAAAATTTGGTAAGCTGACAATACCTATTACGACCATTAAATAGGTCAGTTCACTCCCTCTATTGTCCAGCATTTTAGGAGATAACCACCTGAATAATGATGTTTTTCATCATATCTCGGAAGCCACTTAACGTATTCCCGCCATACCTGGCATAAAAATATGGTAGGCTACCTACATATGATTTTAGTACATGAGGTACATATTTACAAAATGGCGGCCATATAAAAATTTAATTTAGTATGTCAATTTTGCCAAGGAATAAGATTTATTTAGTACAAACTTTGTATACTGGCAACACATTAGGGGCCATTAAACACAATTATGCGTATTTCAAGCTTTTTGATATAATGTTACTGAAACTACCAAAACTAAATTCACAGCCATGCTTAGCAGGAGTTATATTAAAGGCAACATGAAATAAGGAACTTAACTAGGTAATTTACTTATTTTGTAAATAGTTATCTCACCGCGTTGCATATTATTCTATACAACAATCAAATCGAGATAAACTCGGCTTGGCATTCTGACTGTCCTTTCTCTGTGCGTTAAAAACGCGAATTTATATATTCTTTAGTGTGTCACGTTGAAAAAATCAGCTAAATTTAAACAGATCTCGGTACCTTCTTAACTGATTCCAACAATATCTGCATGCAAATATTAGGCCTACTACGGACGGCTGCCTAACGATTTTATAAAGAAGTCTCTCATTTTCAAAGTGGCGATGTTATTCTCGTACTGCTACGTGCCATATATCTTCTATCATTAAGCTGATTTAAAATTACCTTGGTGTGGTAGCGTACCTACTGTATACACCAAGTTATAGGTTGTTCACTGTAAAGTGAGCACTTTTGAAGCATTAGTTACTTTTTTGCCTATCAGCAATTTTTTATCCTTCCACCCCTTTTTGAAATAAATATTGTCATGGAAGTAATAAACACAAAGTACATATTTCACAGGACTCGAAAGTTAACGTTTAAGGTTACAATAAATTATATTTATCTACTATTATTATAAATAAGAGGGCTTCAAAAAGTGCTCACTTTACCGTGAATGGCCAATAACTACATAATAGCTTCATTCCCCCACCGTTTTGGAAGATATTGCTACCAAAAAACTTCTTCATAGGATTTCGCTATATCTCAGAAACTACTCGATTTGTCATAGTCAAATTTTGTGAACAACTCCTTGAGTTTAGATATTTTTTAACAAACACATTCCTTTCATCTAAGCCTTCGAGTACCTCATTAAAATTACAATCATACGTATGTAGAGGAAAATAGACTGTTTACGGTTATGTCGGTAACTTTTTGTTTATAAATACCACCCCTACATTCTTACAACGCAATACCAGCTACATTTTCGCCTTCCTAATGAAATTAAATAATATTTGTAAACAAATATATGTTTTATTTGCCCTATCACATGGCTTTAAAGTGTTATAACTTTTTAATATTTTAATTTATGTCGGACGGACCTCTATTGGCATGAAAAAAAGTTTTTAATTAATTTAATTAATATTCATTCTTGATATTAATTAACTTATTTTGAAGGAAAAATACTTATCGCATTCATAGTTCATTATACACATATTTCCCGTCTCAAAATAATTTATGTTTGCTTTCTACGATGACGTGCCTGGAAGACTGTCGACAAGGTAATTCCCAACAGAACTCCTTACAGTTTTCGAAGCGTAACATTATTTCATGTTACAGTAGGAGTAGTGAAGTCTGCTGTTAATGCAACAAATATGATATAAGAGGCAGTGAGAGATGTTTTATCGTAGCTAGCTCATTCTTATCACGTGACGTGAACAGAAAGGTTTTCAGATATTTACAGACAAGGAAAACTTAAATAAAACTCTTAAACCTGTAAGTCCATTTTTTCTGAACACATGATTGCTCCATCAGATTTGTTTAGCAAAACGTTTTGAGTGGCAATAAAGTATACAAATTTATATCTTAAGAGACAATGGAAGTTCAGGTCTTAGTAAAATATTTGTTTGCAAAGTTGGCTTCCCCTTTTTTTTTGTTTCTATATATTAGCTACCACAGACCTGCACACACTTCCGTTTAAGTGTTTAATTTTCATTTCTGTCCCATGCTCTCTTAAACTACGCGATCATTCAGAAAATTCGCAAGAAATGCATATACAAACACCAACTTGGTGTGAAATATTTTTGTAGCATGCATAGCTGGATCATCCTACCTTGTGTTCACCATGGTTGACAAGTGTTGTTGTCGAACTGTAGTAATGTTTTCATTCCCTGGCAGCAGTCTCACTTCTGAACGCTTTCTCTTTCCTTTACCGAAGCCTCGTTCTGCTGGCCGGCTGCGACCACTCAAGCGGATCGTGCAAAAACCTAGCCGTACAATTGCGTCATTATCTTACGGTTAAAACCATTACGCGCCTCCACGTAACCTGTGTTATTGACTGTTAACTGTCGCTATAACTCGCTGAGGTAACGGGGTCGATGCCATTGAACGATAAATATATAGCTTCGCTGAAATGAGGATATTATCTTCCCTTTCTAAGCACATTCACGCCAACGACAAAAGCGTGGTAATACCATTAGAAATTTCCGTATATTAACGGAAATAGTTACGGAAATGTTCAATGACATGAAAAAAGGACGTGATATCCGTAAATGCAAAATACGAATTGTCTCCGCACTCCTTACAGCTTCGGGTTTTGGAAACAAACAATACTGAGGATATAAAGTTTTCCTCGCCACTGTAACCAGAAAATGATCGTTTCTGCGACAGTTGTAATAGCCATGCTACTTATATATACTCCTTTAATTATGAAAAAATTTGTATTAAGCACCTGTAACATCTACAGTGCGCAAAGGTTACTAGAAATGGAGCATTTACACTCTCCTTTGTCATAAGGATGTCGTATGTAGGCCTAGGTGGTAACCACACCTTCTAAACTTGTCTGATTTGTGTTTAAATCTCGCTCCAGGAAAAAGTATTTTAAATTATAAAAATTTATATTTTAAAACCATTAAAATTACCGCATAGCAAAAATTGAATTTTTTCGTAATATTGTTAAACAGCGCTGTTATAATTTTCGTATATTTAAGGAATTTTTCACAGAAATGTACAGTAAATATACGGAAACGCAATCTGTAATGACGAAAAACGGAGCTGAGCTTTGTAAGTATAAAATACGGAAAGTCTCCGTATTTCATAGCTGCGGGTTTCGGGAACGAACATTGTCGAATCCACGCGAAGCTTTCTTCGCCACTGTAAATTGAATACTTAAGTTTCTGCGGCAGGTAGAGTATCAACGCCACTTTGACCTATTCCTTGGAAAACAACAAAGTAGCATCAGGTGTCTGTAATATTTCGCAACACTTAAAATACACGAACTTTAATAGAAACTTGAAAAAATGTTTTATGTGACTATTAGAAATACCAACTTTAAACCAGAAGTTGTCACAATAAGGTCGCACGTGACTTGTCAGAATTGTAAGCCACTAAACTTTCGTTCTGAGTTGAAATCTCGGTCAGGGATTAAATATGTTATCTTTTTTTTATTTTTTTTTTGAATATATTAGAGCACCCTCATAAAGAAATTAAATATTTTATCTTTGTTTCTTTTTTTTAAATTTATGAACAGAAAAATAACTAGCAAATTTATGAAAAGGTTCCGTGAATTCACGGAAAAATCTGTGAAATATACAGAAATTCTTTTTTGAAAAGCAACGCGTCCGTAATTTTACGGAGAGGTTACGGACACTTCTGGAAAACATTTTACCAGACAAAATATAGACATCAAATACATATGTATAAAAATATTAAAAATATCCTGCAATTTTTTGTTCCACGTCTGTTGCGCTGTGATACTGCTGTATTTTCGCGGTTGTTTTCGTATTTTTATAATTTTGTTGTCCTTGCTGTTTCTGTGTCGTTCGCTGTGTAACTGGATCACCGTCTATTGCTCCATATATGTGCTTATTAATTTTATCACTTTTTTCTGTATTTTTGTTCCTCATTCGTATATCGTGTTCCTAGAACTTTGTTCCTTTTTCGTAGTCACTATAGGCAATCGAAGTCATATCAAATTTCGAATTCATTTCTACCAAACAACAGCCATTTAATTTCAAAAACAACAATTACGCTATAGAGTTGAATAGTATTTTACAATGTTATTTAATTCAATTTAGAAAACCAAAGAAAGTTAATCCTACAGGACTGTTTTCTATTAACTATGAGAGCAAATAATTTACCAGTGTGATATATTTCTGTCGGGTTATTTCTGACTTCGTAAATTTCTATGTTTTTTCAAGGCGCAAGACATCATGTAAAATAAATGCACCTATACTTGTGCAATATAGGCTTATATTTGCGGACAGCAAGTGTACACACAATTCGCAGTTTATAGACCAGTCCCGGTTTTTTTCTTACTTTTCGAAACACACCTTTGAAAAATCACCCTATGTATGACGTGCTTGGTTTTTTCCAAAAATGTCATGTATCACAGGCATTTTATACGCGTGTTAACATAAAAGTACCTTATTTTCCGTTAAATTCAACTTTTGCTAATATATTATGTATAAATTATAATATTTCGTTTATGATTAATATGAATAAAAATAGAGAGAAAAAAATGTGTGTTTGTAAATACTAGTAAGAAAAAGTTCTTGTACAAAATATTATTAAAGCGAGTGCGTACGAATGGGGTGCACAGGCAATTAGGTGTAATTTTATAGACTCGGCTAAGCTTTTTTTGCATGACGCGGAGGAATATCCTGGAAGTAGAATTTTAGCAGGGCTTCAGAATAGTTGGAAGTAGCTGTGACTGGATTATACATGGATATTGCTAGGGTTAGACCTGCACTACAAAGAGAGTAAAGGATATTATTAAAGGGAAGCCGATGGAATAAATTCAATTGGACCAACATTTGCAAGCCACATTGCCTTCAATATTTTTTACACGTTACCTAACATCTGATACCATCCGTGATTCCAGTTGATACAAAAGTGGACTCAACAATTTCTGTAGCAAATGAGAAATAAAAACTGTTATAAACTCATATACATATTCACATGGTACCTGAAGTGTTTCAGAAAAGTGTACACGATTAGACAAAAATTTCACAGAGGAAAGTTTACATTTGGCATATGTGTGCTGTTATCATTATTTTGTAACTGATTGATTTTTATAAGTAAATAGAAATCAGGGTACTGAATTTTTTTCACCTCGTGTGTTTCAATCATTTTTAAGTTCTAGCGGGCTTGTGGAAAACATTATTTTAATGGATTCTGCAAATTATGTGTCCGGTACACTGTCGCCCTCATTTTGAAGACTTTGGCCACCGGCACGAAATTTTTTAAACCAGTGATTCAAAGCCCGTTTTGAAGAAGTTGCGTTTATATCACGTGCTCACACCACTTTACTACAGGCTTTCTATTCCAAGGCGGTACAGTGGGGGAGGTAGCAAACCTTCGTACTTGCATTCGGAAGGAGCTGGGTTCGAATCCCGGTCTGGCCAACCCGATTTCGGCGCTCCATGGTTTGCCGGAATCACTCCAGGCAAATGCTGGGACTGTTCCCGACCGCTGGCCATGGTCGATCCCTTCCTCGTTCCCGCCTACGAGAGCAGCTTGCTCCGCCTCTAATGCCGAGATATTATTGCCATATTTCACAATATTTGTTTATTTCATTATCTGGAAAATATTTTTATAAGGACTACATAAATGTTAAATGATTATAATTTTCAAAATATAGCACCGAAAAGTCGAACATTTCGGAATATCGTATCTCAAGTTTCTATGTTCCTTATCAACTTTTCCAAATAAATCACAAGTCATCGGATCTATATCATATACACAACATGTTAATTGTGTATTAAGGATTTTCAACAATGAGTACTCGGGTACTGGTATCCTGAATCTTTTAAAAATAGGTATTAATGTTTTTCCTAACAAATTTGTATTCGTCCAAGAGAATTTTATATATTTATATTATTTTCTCTGGGACGAATAAAAATGTGTTGACAAAAAATGAATAGGCCTGCCTATTTTACAATAGATTCTGGATGCCAGTACCCGAGTACTGATTGTTAAATTTTCTTGATACTTAATTAATTTATATTATATAGTTCACAGGGCATGCGTTTTAGTTGGCAAAGTTAATTCGGAGCATAGAGACTTCGGCTTCCATATGCCGAAATTTTCATCTTTTCTGTGCTATATTTGGAAAACTATAATCATTTTACTAAAGTTATTTACATCTATGTGGTCCTTATATAAATCTCTTTCAGCAACAAAATAAAAAATTATCGTGAAAGACGGCCTTAAGGCGGTCGCCTAGTGAGGGGTATGTTTGTGTGTGTGAGGCAAAAAATGATGAAGCGCTACGGCCGAACCCGACCGGTTAGATGGAGTGGAGTGGAGAGGAAGTGTAAAGATTTGGGCAGCTCTTAACATCGAGGTATTAAAAGCCGATGGAAATATTATATCAATAAAATTTTTTTAAAGTTATGTTTATTCTATACAAAACATTTTTACAACAAAATTGGTGGTAATTTGCTGAATAATTTCCGAGATAATAAGATATCACTACTTCCCGAATAAGGAAATGGTAGGACTTACTATTATTTTGGTTCCAAGAGTTAACCTAAAATTTAGGCAATATTACCACCTTTTAGAAAATAAATGCTAGATCTGTTGGACAACTGCATATGTCGGGTATCATTACTGGCCATTAATAGTTTATCAGGGATTTTTTTAAAATTTGGATGAGCAAAAGGTTTACTGTTTATCACATGCAGCGTGTTTCTAAATTAAACCGACAAACATCGACTGCAGGTTAATCACGAGACCTATGGCACAAAGTGAATCCTAAGGACGGTATATATCTTTGAAGTTGGACCGGAAGCACTAGTGTATTACAAATACTGGATATGGGACACTGAGTGTCTGGATAATGCGTGAAGTTAATTGTGACATGCGGGCTCATAACCCATCTATTAAAACTGAGGTATGCTACAGCATTATGGAGATTAAATCGAGACAAGGGTAGTAACCGTGATTATTTCCATGAAATAATTCCTGACAGCATCAGACAGGCATTCTGGTGTTTTTACAGATCTTTATTCTGTTTCACAATATCCAGATGTTCAATATTACATCTTAAAGTTTCCTCCCATATTTGTAATAAACTAATTTTTCAGGTCCAATTTCAAAGATAGGTACGTACCGCCCATAGGATTCACTTTAGACCATAGATCGTACAAATATCTTCACTATATATTTTCTTGGTTATCCTGCAGCCGACGTTTATCGGTTTAATTTAGGTATATGCTGTTCACGGTAAAGTGAGCACTTTTGAGGCCCTAGTAACTTTTTTCTTTCGGCCATTTTTTTTATCATTTAATCACTTTTGAAAATAAATATTGCCATGTAAGTAATAAACACGGTGTGTATATTCCACCGCACTCTGAAGTTAACGTTTAAGGCTAAAATAAAATATATTTATTGACTATTATTCCAAATGAGAAGGCTTTAAAAAGTGCTCACTTTACCGTGAATAGCCTATGTAAGCCGAAGGATCGCATATATGATCCTCTAACAACGAAAATGTGGCACCGAACCTAGCGGCTCGCGGCTGAAAGTGGTCCTCAATATTCAAGATCTGGCACGAATATACTGACCCTGTGAATAAGAGAGTTAGAGGGACAGTAGGAGAGAGAGAGGTAGAGAGAAGAGAGCCCACGCGAGAGAACCTTTTTATCAGAGTAACGCCGCCCACCACTGTGCCAAGGCCATCCATTCTCATTTTTTCCTTCAGATCTTCTAAGTCAATCCAGATAAGAGAAAATATCCCTTGGAAACAACACTTCAGCTGTTTGACTCGACTGTCGTAAGAACACGAAATAACTGCCAATCACCGCATTAATTTAAGTGAACACGTTTTTAAAATCAGCCCGACACAAGGGGAACCAAGTCGGAAACGGCGATGTAACGTTTGCCGGGTGATCCATTCCGACTTTATAACTTCGTGACCGATAACTAACAACGCGACTGAAATAAATGTGATCTTGTTCAATCTGATACACGACTGTAATGCGAGTATGACCTCGAGTTGGTGGCGTGCATGTGCGCGGCACGGGTGGCGGTCCGCGGCGACTGGCAGCGATTCTGCGAGTGGAAGGAAACTTCTGGCCAGTATATCTCGCGACTTTGATGTGCTAGCGTGCTGATTCTGTTGCCAAGCGAAAGCTATTGTTCAGATCTGTTGATTTAAGACATAAAACGATAGTATCAATTTGCGTTAATTTCGTTCTTATATTCCCCAAAAAAAATGTTACCCCCAAACGTAGATATATTCTCGTAAATCCCACGGCCGGTCACTTGACACAACCTCACCCCGATATTCCTGTATAAAGCATGTCTTAGACAGAGGAGAAGGAACCAGATCTCATCTTCCCTCTTCCTCACGAAAGTGGAGTGGAGTGGAGATATTTGGGCGGCCGTTAAAAGCGAGGTCTTCAGAACCGATGAGGGCAGAGTGAGGTGAGCATTGAGAAGCGCCGGAATGCAAGGGCGGGGGAAACGGGATATCCCTGAGAAAACCCGCCGACCAGCGACATCGTCCAGCACCATTCCCACATGCGAAAATTCGGGAGTGACCCCACCGGGAATCGTACCCGGTTCGCCTAGGTGGGATGCGAGTAGTTTGATCACTACACCACCGCGGCCCCTTCCCCCAAAAGCGAATGACAGTTAGCTCGAAAAGTTTGTATTCCTTGTTTACCTTGCTCTGAACTCAAAGTAAATTGAAGTGCGTGAAAAAAAACTGACGAAAATTATGCAGTGAAATGGCGTAGTGCGTGACCCGAGAATGGAAATAATAATATTTCATTCGTAAACCCAAGTCAGTGTGCTCAGTGTTGTAAACGATGAAAATGCGTCGCTCAGCACCTGCCAACTGCCAACAGGAAAATAATTGACATGCAACCGCCGTATTGGCAGCAGCAGATATTGTGGAGTCGCGTGGTTGTACTGAGAGATGGCAGCACTGCAGAGAGCATCCAGTGATCACGGTTCCGGGCTGTATGCCTTTAAGGACGTTATATTGTTGAAAACTTTAACGTTTGGTTTTACATTTTTACTTTGTCTGATTACCAACATATTGTTTCTTACGGAGCATCGTATAGTGGAACTGGCAAAGTTAAATTCAGACGCATTTGAATTAACGATTTCGAAAAGTTAGAACTTACAGTAAAGCAGATATTTTTCCGAAAATCGCTTTGCCCAAGGGGATAGGTGGAAGGAATACCTATACGCATTTGTTTTACTGTAAGGCGATTTTTATTTCGATACTGAACCAAGTTTGTGGTAATATTTTCTTGTCTAAATGAAAGAAGTGCCAAACGAATGCTATGTGGAAAAAAAAACACATAAGAATGGGTTCGCACAAAACTTTATTTACTCGTTTTTCTCAGAACAAGATGTTTACTGGGTTAAAAAAACAGAAAGTAAATATTTTTGCATAACTGCTATTTTTGCCCATTCCCAAGATCCGATAACCTAAAAAGTTCTTCGTCTCAGTTTTATGATTTTGTTGTTTGTATAACGCAAATATGAAGTTCGGCGAATTCGGTAATACAGTGCTAACTAGAGTGGGAGCGGTTTATTCCTATTTATGTGTTAAGTAGGCTATGCATACGGTGTGCAAAGAGTTGATTAACACTGTTAACTTACTGTATGACCACAATAATATTGCTTGATATTGCATCTTTACTTCAGATTTTAGCGTCACTACTGCCGGAGAAATGAATAAATAACGAACACAATTGTTAACATGTGGAGTTCTGAGTGTGATATTTCACATTAAATGAAATAATTGTAATTTCTTTGCTTGTGGACGGTATGTACTTGTTCAAGTAAAACTGAATAAACGAGGTTACTTAAACGTTTGAATTTCCAGATTTCATTAAAAAAAAAAAATAGTGTAGCAACTTTGAAATGGCGG
The DNA here is from genome assembly GCA_002778355.1 of Clitarchus hookeri. Classification (NCBI taxonomy): domain Eukaryota; kingdom Metazoa; phylum Arthropoda; class Insecta; order Phasmatodea; family Phasmatidae; genus Clitarchus; species Clitarchus hookeri. The sequence continues at coordinate 476,691 of NQII01000001.1, forward strand.
AAGTTTAATTGCATTAGTTCGGTGTTAAAAATACACCCAATAATCGTCGTTGAAAACTTATGCTAAATTATAACTGTTCGTAGTTTTGTTACAAAGTAAAATATGTAAAGTAAAATAAGTATTATTTATTAATTTATTCATGGTTCGCAATAGTATGCAAGTAATGCACGACTCATGGTGCCAACATTCTACTTGGAAGTTTTCTGTATCTATCATTAGCCATTAAATGTAATGTAAAGGGAAAACCGCTTTAAATAAGCTAATTTTTAAAAAACTTCTGACGTGAACGGTGTGACTTAAAGCCATTTAAAAGCATAAAGAACCACAGGGAAATTTGAAGACTAAATTACACTGTTTGTCAAATAATCAGACATTGTGATATAGAAGCTGGGAGAATGACAAAGTGATAAGAATAGAGAGTTCAGGTGGGTTATGCCATAAGCCAATCAGGGAAAGTATGATAGTTTGTGAATACTTTTACTATTGCCTTCCTTTGCGTTCTATCATTTTAAAAGTTTGGTTTAGTTTTGTAGGCGATTTTTTAACATTAGGGCGGGAACAGTTATCACTTATAACGTGGTAAAAAGCTAAATCTCCTACAATGTACTTATAGCGAATCCAGCTTACTAGAGAATAATGTAAAATGGCGGCTGACATTGGTGTGACTTTGTAGGCAAAACAGTGTCTTAGGCAAACCAGTGACGTTACACATGCAGCATTTTCATGAACATCTAGCTTGTTAGGTAAACAACGTACGCCACTGACTGCAAACAAACCTTATCTCCCATTATAAATCCCTTGCGATGTATTTCGTACCATAACGTGAGCACTATGGCGGTATAATTAAGTGTTTACTTTTTGTTTTCTCCTAATCAAGATAATGTTAGCAAAAATTTTAATTCTAAAACGCAAATTTAGTTTTTAAAAAGGCTGAGTAAACAAAGACGACATATCAAACAATTTTATTAATTGAAGGCTATAATAATTTGAAAATTGCAAAAATGCTTTGAATGTTTACAATTTTTCGTACTTTTTACGAAAATATGTTTAATAGGAAATATACAAACTGGGAAACCTACTTGTTAGTGTAGAAAAGCGGACACAACAATAGATACAAACAGCATGTCACTCGTGCCGTAAAACTACAACGAATATATGGCTACGTGCTTTAATAAAATTATCATATTTTCTTTGTTAGTTTGTGTCTCCTTCCCATTAATAATAATTTATTAAAGACATATGTTCAAAATTGAGTAATACGCTTATGCATTTACCAAGTTCTGGGTGTGTGGTAATCGTTAATGCCATCAATGGCAAAATTAAATAAAAAAATTGGTTTGGTTTATTTTCCTCTGCAGTTCACGAGTAAAAAAATATACGTTCAAGATTTTACTGAATTTTGTAAATTGAAAATATGCTGCAACTTCTGCCTCTGTACGATCTACAATGCATGTGTGATACTTTATCAAAGAAATGACTTTCATTTTTGCTGTAATTCCCTTGAGAAACAGGGCGGAATATGTTGGGTTAGGCCTATACGAAGTAGGTTGACGTAACATTTTTGCGCTAAATATACCCATATTGGCAGAATATCGCTTGCAAGAGATAGCATCCATTTTTTAATATGGTTATATTATTATTACTCTTTTCACAAGTAACAAGTTCATGTCGTTAAACACTTAATAAGGAAATTTTCTTATGTTTACTCAAATTAGTTCCAGATAGAGAAAGACAGGCGAAGCATTTGTGGTCAGGCTATTATAGGTACAGCGTGTGTTCTGAGTTAGGCCAACATTTGAACATTTTAGCTGTTGCATCAAAATTACATTATGGCCTATGTCGGTTCAACCTTGTGTTATAAGTTGGGCATCATACAATTTGTGGTCAGAAATCAAACTATTGTTTAATAAAAATTTTACAACGTTGGTACTATGTAAGCAAAAAATATAGGTATAAAATACATAATGTCAACCATTAAAATAAGCTTAACCAGTGATGGTAAGTGGTGATTTACGTGAATTTCACTCACCCAAAAAAAATAAGGTAAATTTATGGCAAAAAATTATCAATACCAAACAACATGCAATGTTAGATAACATTTAACATCCCAACATGTATTCCGAAAGTCATATAATTTTGCCAGCGATTGGATGTTAGCCTACAACATATATGACGCAGTTCGTTGTGCTTATCATTAATCTGAAATACTTATATAGGAATCGTGCATACATCATTAATTAGACGCAAGTGAATGCATTACGTTGCAGAAAAAGGTTTCATAAATAAAACCTTTAAATTGAAAACTCAGAAATATAATAGTAATATTCTCTATAGTTTTCAATCAAAATATTTTTTATGAATACAGAAAAGTAAATATATTACATTTCTTAAAAAATTTAATTGACAAATGTAAATTAATTATAACAAAATAATTAAACTGTAAAAATTTAATGCCGACAATTTGCTGGTTTTTTAGGGGACACAATGGCTAAGCGGTTATACTGTTTGCCACTCACCAAGGCGAACCGGGTTCAATCCCCGGCCTGTTCACTCCGGATTTTCGCAAGTGGAAATCGTTCCGGACGATGCCGCTGGTCGGCGGATCTTCTCGGTGATCTCCCGTTTCCCCCGCCCCTTTATTCCGGCGCCGCTCCATACTCAACACAATCACTCTCATCGGCTCTCAAGACCTCGCTCTTAAGAGCCACCCAAATCTATTCACTCACTTCACTCACACTACTCTACCCTCTGTGGAGCCCCCATTCCTCTCCTAGCGTGTAGAACGCCATCTAAATGCACATTTACCCGTTATTTCTAGACTTCGTCTTTATTATGCATGTGTGTCGATCCCTTCCTGTATCTTCGTTGCTCTTCCTTATGCCCTCATGTATTGCCACCTAAAAGTAAAATATATAGTTTGATTCTAAAATCATGGGACAAACATTGAAGGGTGGTAGAGCTCACTAAAACAAACAATTATTGTATAGGAATATATGGGCGGAAGTGACGCGTTGAGGCACAAGCACAAAAACATAACACATTAACGGAAACATAAAATGTTCATTAGCAGCATACTTAACGAGTGATTCCGTACAGAAAATGTTAAAACAGTTGCTGGAAATGCATCCACCAACAGTCACGCATGCTTGGCGACCTCAACCTATGGCGTGATTGGTTGACAATGGTGGCGTGCGTGAAATACCCGGCGTATTTGAATCTGTTCGCCAATCACTCCACCGACGCTACCAAGCTTGCATTACTGTCAAGGGTAGCAATTTTGAGCAATTATCATAAACATTGATGTAAATAGGCATTTAGCAGCGACGTTGTAAATAAACAACGTGTTGCATTTCATGTGTTATTTTTGTGTTTGTGCCTCAACCCGTCACTCCCGCCCATATATTCCTTTACAATAATGGTTTGTTTTAGTGAGCTCTCCTACTTCAATCTTTGTCCCATGATTTTAGAATCAGCCTGTATATGTGGCCTTTAATATTTTAATTCTACTATTCCCAGTTTCGACTGACGATAATTCGTACCCAACACCCAGCTTCACTAAATTTGCAAGCTACCATTTTTTTTTAGCTTTCTGGTTAATATACGAGTTTTTACCTCGTCTTGACGAACCTTAATTAAGTAAATAATAAATGTTTGTATTAATATTTGGTTAATACGGCTATAAGAATTGAGGTTTTTATTTACTTATCTAAGTGAGTTATTTTGTATGTTTTCACTGCTTCAATAAGCTTCTGCGCGAGTGTTAAATCCTTCTGGCCTTTTGGGAGCTGTTGAGCAGTATGTTTGGCAATTAGCGTTCGCACTGTTAATTGTTACGCGTGTGTACAGAAGTAGCGGCTAACAGTATTAACCATACACTACGTCATGACATACGATTCCCGAATGGAAAGCACGGTCACTTCAGCCCAATGAAACGTCTGGCAAATGGCAACTTACTGCTATAACTTTTGCTATGCCAAAGCTAACATGCATTAGCACACATATAACATGTCGTTTGGAATGGGCCATGTTGGAAACCCTGTTTAGATAAAAACATCCTTCCAGGCGTGATGTAAAGTTAACTACTCAGAGTAACTGTACAGTGAGGAGTGGGTAAATCATAATTTTAGGTTGACACGTGCGGCGGAGTAAGGAGTCGATTTGAAAGGCCGGCAGGTGTACAATTGTTCAACTCTTATGAAGAGGATCTCTTCTGGTCAACTTTGAATCCCCGCCTTCTTAATCGCTACAAAAATATGCTGATGATGCGTTACACATAATGAAGAAAACCGATCTTCTACTTATTTTGACTTGCTTTTAACGGATTTCCTTTTGTAAATGTGTTCACCCTAATAAACATTTTATTTATTTCAGGGGCGGCGGCAGTTAGTGGTA
>NQII01000001.1:481104-595897 GCA_002778355.1 Clitarchus hookeri
ACGAGGGGTCAAATCCGAATTTTTGCATTTGGTAAATATAGCGGACGTAACAGTAGGCCGGTAAGTTTCCTAGGGGTATTCCCATTTTCAACATTATTGAAAACGGGGTGAATGTCGACAACGAAATTTAACTCCATGTAAAGGGAAAAAATAGTGAAATATTGCTCATAAGATATTTTCTGCTTACCTTCTCGGCGTAGAAACAGTACACTCTAATCCTGAATAAGGGAGAATTTCACTGTTCGAATCAGTTAAGAGTAACTGAATGATTCAGCAGTAACTTCAGTGAATATAACAGACGAATTAGTAATAAATTTCCAGTTTTCCTTCACTTAATTGATTTAGTGACATTTTTCACTGATTCATCAAACCATTTTTATTCACAGTTTTTCAGTGATTTGATTTTTGGCTGATGGATTAGTTAGAAAACGTGTTTCAAATAGCAGTTAAACAACGTGTTTCAAATAAAATAACAACGCAAAAATTAATAAACCAAAATATAAAAAAACAAGAAGTTACCGATAACTAATGAACCTACTTTCCTCTACATGGGTGAAAATAAATTTTATTAAAGTTCTTTTAAAGCTTTGATGGTAGGTAGTCATTGACGTCTCCTTGACAGCAATATCATTAGAGATGAATCCAGAACATGTGAAACAGTATAAAGACAATTAAAATACACAGTGACTAACCCGGTATCAGAATTCACCAAAACTCGTAAAATTAAGCTAGCTTGCAATCAACTGCATCACAGAGGTAGGATTCGGAGCATCAACTTCGGATTTAAACAGTCTAATGTTTTGAATGACAGGATTCACTAACCTGAAATATTTACTAGGTCATGGTTTCGAAAATATGTGTCAGAGCCACTAAAAAACTTAAGCTGACATGGCTTACTATAACGCTACTTGTGTGAAAAATTTGATGGAAATCGGTTGATTGATCTCCGAGATATGGCATAAAAAACCTTATTTTCTTAAATGGGGCTATATTACAAAATAGCTTAAAAAGATGCTCTGCACACGATGTTTGTAATAGATAATATAAGCCTAAAAAGTTTGATTGAAATTGTTAAATTGTTAAATAGATATTCCAAACATAAAAAAATATTTATATGGCTGCCATTTAAAAAATCGTTGCCTGTCCCAATTTAATTCATGTAACTACACTTGGCCTCCTGTATGTGTGCGAAAGTTTGTGAAAACTAGTGGAATTATTCTGCAAATACGACACAATGTTCTGTTTAATCACCTGTCATTACTTTGAAAAAAAAATCGGCAAAGGAGGATCTCTTTATGCGTATCTGTTGATTGGTCCTCAAGATATAGTATAAAACTTCCATTGATCATCTGAAGATCTTCATAAATGGAGGGTTAAAAGTTTGTATATTAGCACATTCGATTATTGTCATAGATAAAATCTACAAATTTAAATTTAAATATTTTACATAGTGTCGTAGACATAGCAAACTAAGCTAAAATGTTTGTATGCGCGCCATTAATAAAACAGGAGACGAACATACTTAAAACATTAAAATTAATTTAGCCTACCGCAGTACAACTTCTACGCCAAATTTGAAAGAAATAGGTTGATTGTTTCAGCGAGATACAGCATAAAAACTATATTACTTCATGTTGGGCTATCTTACAAAATTGCGGGGTAATGAGGCTTTACATATACAATTTTGATGGATACAAGTGATACTGTTAGCATTGTTTTGCAGTTTCGTAGATTAAAAAAATCGGAGCTTAAATGTTTATATGGCCACCATTTTGAAAATATGTATGTCTGACCATTTCAAAATTTATTAGTTTACATATGCTGCCATAGTGATAATTTTTGCCGAATTTTGTAGAAATATTTTTTTCTGAGATCATATAATTTCAANAAGAGATTTTGTGTATACGTTTGATAGTTGTAATATATATAGCCATAACACAAAGTGTCATTGCAAATTCATTACATGGTTTAGACGATATAACAAAACTAAAATAGCTATATGGCTGCTATTTTGAAAATAAGTGGCTCACATTCCTAAAACATATCAGTTAACATTGTCAACCGCAATACTACTTGTTTGCCATAGTTGGTCAGAATCAGTTAATTGTTTCCCGAGATATGACATAAGAACTTTATTTATTCGTGTGGCACTATTTAAAAAACAGAGGACAAAAGAAATTCTGTGTAGACACACTTGATTTTTGTTTTATATACTCCCAGCATACAAAGTAAAGTTAAAATTAAATAAATGTTTTCAAAGATATTGCATACTGAACTAAAATAGCTAGATGGCCGCCATTTTAAAAATGATTGTTTGACATACTTTAAACGTATTTGTACACATAAACTGCGGCAGTACTACTTAATTGCTAAATTTGGTAGGAATGTGTCAATTGTTTACCGAGAAACTACACAAAAGTTTAATGAATTCATGTAATGTTATCTTAAAAAATGGCGGAAAAGTTCTTTTTTTGCATTTTTGATACATAGATACTGTCAACGTGCAAAATTTGGTTTAAATTGGTAAAATGGTATAGTAGTAATACCAAATATAACCAAAATATTTGTATGGCTGCCATTTTGAAAATAAGTGTCTAACAAAGTTGAATTACTTTTTTTTTACCTGGCCTATCAAAGTATTTCTTAGATGCAGAATTTGGAGACAATTGTTTGAGTAGTTTTTGAGATATAACATAAAATGCTTATTTTTCATGTGGCGCTATCTACCAAAATAGCCTACAAAAGTGACTGTAGTTTGGTTTATATGATACTTGTAGTAGATACTGCAAGCATACAAAATTTATTTGAAATTGGTCTAACGGTATGGTAGTAATGCCAAATAAACCTAAAATATTTGAATGACTGCCATTTTGAAACTAAGTGTCTTATTAGTTTCAGTTACTGACATTTACCTGGCCAATCGTAGTATTTCTTTCGTGCCAAATTTGGCGAAAATAGGTAGTTTTCGAGATATAATGTAAAAGCTTTAACTTTTCATGTAGTGCTATCTTCCAAAATGGTGGACCAACAAGAATACTAATTTCTGAATTTAATGCTTAAAACTTGAGATGTCAGCAAACAAAATTTGTTTAAAATCGATTAAATTGTATCTGAGATATGGCATGTCGTCCTAAATTGTAAAATGGCCGCCATTTTGAAAGTTCCTGTGTTGTTGAGAACTATAAAAGTCAGGTATCCTTACTTAGTACTATATGTGTGCCAAGTTTGGTGAAATTCGGTTGATGTGTTCAAAAATTGAAGATGGTGGGAGACACACTCAGGCGCACACACTGACATACATACACACAATAAGGAAAGTGATCCCATAAGCCTTTCTTTCCCTCTGAAAGTAGACCAACAAAGGAATGAAATACTGAATGTTTATGTTACCTTGTAAAATGGTATTATAAAATACGAAATTCAAATTTTAGAAATTATTTTTAGCCTACTTTCCGAAGGAAAGAAAGGCTTATGAGATCACATTCCTGTATGTGTGTATGTATGTGTATGGGCGTGCCTGCGCATGTACATCCCCCCCCCCTTTTCAATTGTTGAACATGTTAACAGTATTTCACGAAACCTGGTACAGATATAGATCTAAGTAAGGACACCTGACATTTGTAGTATTCAACCCCGCCCAGCATTTATTTTCAAAATGGTGGCCATTTGAATGTTTAAGGCAATATCTCATATCTGGGAAACTATTCAACCTATTTTAGCCAAATTTCGTATGCTGACAGTGTAAGTTGTAAGCATTAAATTCAGAGGTGAATATTGTTCTTGGACCGCCATTTAGGAAGATAGCACCACACGAAAAAATAAAGCTTACGTTCTTTCTCGAAAACTACTCATCTATTATCACCAATTTTGGCACGTAAGTAATAGTTTGATTGGCCAGGTAACTGCCAGTAATTAAACATAATTACACGCTTATTTTCAAAATGGTGGCCACACAAATATTTTAGGTATTTTTGGTATTACTACCATACATTTTGACCAATTTTAACCTAATTTTGTACACTGACATTATCTACTATAAGTATCATATAAGCTGAAAACAAACACTTTCGTAGGCCATTTTGGAAGCTATCACCACATGAAAAATAAAGCTCTAATGCTTGAAAACTACTCAACCAATTTTCCTCAAATTTGGCAAGTAAGTAATGATATGATAGGCCAAGTAAATATAAATAAATTAACTTTATAAAATACTTATTTTCAAAATGGTGGCCATGCCAATATTTTTTATTTATTTGGTATTACTTCCATACCATTTGCCAAATTTTAACCAAACTTTGTACGCTGATGGTTTGTATTACAATCATCATAAAAGCTTAACAACTACTTTTGACAACCGTTTTGAAATATAGTGCCACATATAAAAATAATTTGTTTTACGTTATATCTTGAAAACTACTATACCAACTTCTGCCAAATTTGGCATGTATGAAACACTATGACAGGCCAGGTAAATATGAGTAATGAAAATTTATTAGGCACTTATATTCAAAATTACTGCCATATCAGTATGTTTGGTTTATTTGGTATAGCAAACATACCATTCCACCAATCTCAACCAAAATTGTACGCTGACAGTTGCTATTACGAGCATCAAATAAGCCAAAAAATCAAACTTTTCCGCCATTTTGTAAGATAGCACTTAATGAATTAATTAATTTTTGGTGTTATTTCTCGAGAAACAATTAACAGATTCCTACCAAATATGGCAATCAATTAGAACTGCCGCAGTTGATTTGTACAATTATGTTTGTAGTATGTAAGACATTTATTTTCAAAATGGCGGATATCTAGATATTTTAGCATAGTATGCTATATCTTCGAAAATATTTAATCAATTCCAACTTAACTTTGTATGCTGGAAATATATATAAGAAACATAAAATGTGTCTACATAGAGCCTCTTTTGTCCTCCATTTTGCAAGATAGTGTCACACGAATAAATAGCTTTTTGTCATATCTCGGGATTAATTTTTCACGAAATATGGCAAACCAAATTTTGTATGCTGACACTATCCACTACAAGCTTCATATAATTCAAATAACAACTACTTTTGTAGGCCATTTTTGAAGAAAGTGCCACTTGAAAAAATAAACCTCTCATTTTATATCTCGAAAATTACTCAACAAGTTTCGCCAAATTTTGCGCCTGAGAAATACTATGACAGGAAAAGTAAAAATTAGTAATAAAACTGTACTAGGTACTTATTTTCAAAATGATGGACATACAAATATTTTGGTTATATTTAGTATAACTACCATACCATTCCACCTATCTCAACCAAAATTGTACGCTGACAGTTGCTATTACGATCATCAAATAAGCCAAAAAATCAAACTTTTCCGCCATTTTGTAAGATAGCACTTAATGAATGAATTAATTTTTTGTGTTATTTTTCGGGAAACAATCGACAGATTCCTACCAAATTTGGCAATTAAGTAGTACTGCCACAGTTGATGTATACAAATATGCTTAAAGTATTTCAAACACTTATTTTAAAAATTGAGGCAATTTACCTATTTTAGTATAGTATGCTATATCTTTGAAACATTTATTCAATTCCAGCTTAACTTTGTATGCTGCGAGTATATAAAACAAAAATCAAATATGTCTACGCTGAGGTTTTTGTCCACCATTTTGTATGATAGTGCGAACAAATAAATGAAGTTTTTATTTTGTATCTCCGAAAACAATTGACCGATTTCTACTAAATATGACAAACAAGTAGTACTGAGGTAGGTAATGTTAACTGATATGTTTTAGGTATGTGAGACACTTTTCAAAATAGTGACAATATAGCTATTTTAGTTTTGTATGTTTTATAGTCTAAACCATGTAATTAATTTGCAATGACACTTTGTATGATAGCTGTATATATTAATTCATGAATACATTACGCGAAATGATTTAAAATCACGGAATACTTAAAATAATAATACTCTGGTCACTTCATATTACCATTTTCAAATAATGAATACACATTATTTAGTGTGGAACTGTGTTAACTGCCAATAGTAATAAATCAGTGTTTAGATATGCTGGTAAACGTAACTGGCTAATAGTTCGAGGAGTAGAGCCTATGTATATTTTGTGAACGATATGTTTATCTTTGAATTTACTGAAGGTGTCTAAAGCTAGTACGCCTCTGCTATCATGTAATATGAATCTTCCATGGCGACTCCCATGACGGCTGGTATACCGACTTTGTTTCCAGGCCTTAAATAAACTTGTACAAGATGAAGTACGAAATGATGTACCGTGTAAAAACCGGCTTGAACAACATTACGCTGTGACATTCAAACAGGCACGCTAGCAGGCTACAAACTTGATATTACACACTTTTGAAAACGGCCAATCTTAAACCCCGTCTACCATCAACATGGCGCACATAACATGCTTAACATAAAGAAGTAAAAACCGTTATTGAGATTGCAACGCCCACAACTAGTATTTGGCGTGGACGACTTGGCGTTATTTGCGTGACTTGGCGTTAAGATGGTCATCTCCGAGTATGCGACACCAAATTTTTTACGCCAGCCAATGAGAATGTGAAAAGTCATAAAAACTGCTGTAGCCAACTTATGCCTATAAGAATTCTTGTCCTGGAGAAATTATTTCCTATTCCTTTGCTCTTTCTAGTTGGTGAGAAAAGCTTTTTTTCTTTCACGTTAACACCGATTGTAGACTTACAGTTTCGCTTGTTATGCTTTTTAAGTGATATTATTAAAGCCAAGTCGATTGTGGAGGGGATCTTTTTTTCGTCCTACACGGCCGATTTGACAAAAACATTTACTTTGTGTATCCGCTGGATAGCCCCTTTGGAGATGCAACCCGCTCACGTTAATTTCGCAGTTGGTAGCCTACCTGCAGGCGTTCTAAAGTGGCAATTTTCGACGCTTCTGACTGTTACTATTGGTTGTTCACGGGAAAGTGAGCACATAAGAAATCAACATTTGAACAATATCAGTACCTCTTACTACATCAATAATCGTTCATTCAGTCTCTGCAAAATTGTCATCGAATTACGAAATATATTTTTGAATGTTTAACGCTGAATTAATGGCACATTAAATCAGGTTATAACCGTTTTATAAATTTTATACCGTAACTTATTTATGTAGGCCTATCCAACCATTTCACAATTTAGATTGATGCATGCTAGCAGAAAACGATAACCCGTTATTCTCTTTCTTCCCCCCTTGCTAGACGTTCGACTATGGTTCTACTCTCCACCGATAGATGGCACCGGCCGCCCACTTCGCGGCGAACGCTATCTCGCTCTTAGTGCACACGAGTTTTAATTACAAAAGCATTAAACTATTAAAACTGATCGTCCATAAAAAACCGTCAAAGGACCTTACGTTATTGATTGTAGTAAATCATGCTTGTATTTATTATTACATTCCGGTTACAAGAAAGCTAATATTTTACTGACCATATCAACGTCTTTACTAACGGTGTACCTATAAAAAATTTAATTTGATGACATTAAAAAACCTAGAAAATCTGGACGAAACTAGAAAAAAAAACTGCGATTGTATGTTTTTGTAGGGGCGGTATATTGTTGCAGTCATGGGGAGATAGTGTGTACGCGTTTCTTTACGTGCTTCAAATATACTATTTCGTATAGTATAGTATCACAAACAACTAACTTCGTATGCCACTAATTTTTAAGGGCGGATAAACACTACACGAAACGTTTTTATATTTAACAAATAATTATATCAAGCGTAATAAACACACGGCTATATATTCCAGAACTTTTGTTCAGTCGTTCATTGTATTCTAACTGGTACGGAGTATTTATACTGAACACCATATTCAAAATACTTTGAAAATTATTCACGCATAAAACTTTCGCCTAGGAGTTATTTGTAAGTGCATTTAAAGACATTTTCCATTATTGTACTAATACGAAACTTTCTAACGGGATAAATATCAAAGTAATTCAACATTTTATCTACGAGCTTCAAAATCCTACGACAGGAGAAATGTCATCTCATGCTTAATCTTTCGAGCGACGTTGTGAGTAGAAGGACATGGGGACTTTGGCACATCGGGATTTTTGGCACATCGTGACCTGGGACCGGAGCGTCGGAGCTGTTCGTGATCTGTCATTCCGGTCGTCCGGCGGCCATATTGGATCCATGAGACATTGACCTGTGACCTTTGACACCAAAAATTAAAAAATTGAAAAATCCCAAAATTTATAAAAAATTATACTAAAAAAATTAAAAGTTATTTAAAAATTATTAAACTTTGATTTTAAAATTTAAAAAAAACTTAAATTTCCAGATGTCTCGTACACCCCCTCCCCCTAAATTCTCATTCCACCATCATAGTGTGTGCAGTCCGCCATCTTGATAGGCGTCACAGCCACCGTCCGCAATTTGGTTCGGTGCAGTCTGCAATCTTGATAGGTGCAATCCGCCATATTGGTAGGAGTCACAGGCACCGTCCACCATCTTGTTTTTTTTTGTAATTTGTTTATACATTACTGGAGTTTGTTTCTCACCTTCGTTCGACAGCCATCTTGGTTTTATCGTTTATCATTTGTTTTGCATTGCTGGTGCTATTCCCAGCACCGCGCCCAGCAGACGACTGGCCCGACCCCCTCCTCACGCCCCTTCCAAAATATTTCATCGACGAATTGCCCCACCCCTGATTCTCATTGGCTAATTGCCCCACCCCTTCCAAGTATTTAATTGCCCCGCCAATGTTTCTCATTGGCTTATTACTCGGGTGTTTACGGAAACCTTCGTTCGACCAATTAGTCGGTTCTCCTCCACCCACTTCCAATATATATATGATTGCTCCACCAATGTTTCTCATTGGCTAATTACTCGGGTGTTTTTGGAAACCTTCGTTCCGACCAATCAGTGACCTACTTGAATCGCGAGGGCGGACTATTTTTTCCCCTTAAAACCTCTTAGTAAGATTCACCCTGACCCTCTTCATGAAATGAGTCAATTTTCTCTCTCTTAGAAATGTAAGTGTGTTGTCCAAACAAACATATAATCCTTTCGGCCATTTTGGCATTTGAAAGTGTGCGGCCGATTAGTGCCTTCGAAGAATGGGACAATTAATCATACCTGCCGAAAGAATTTCTCCGGTCTACGCACCTGACGAAATTTTGACCGTATTCTAGTATTTGCCGGTCTACCTGCAGTAGGACGAAGACAAACGGGACTTCCTCCCGTGCCAGGAGTGTTTCGAGGGCTGCACCACATCGGTTCCCGATACGCCGCAACGCAGGGGTTGGTGCGAGGAACGCTGAGCAGCCCTCGTGACGTCGGTGCCCGTGGAAGACGCCCTCCCCTTAGCAGATGACGTCCGCGTGCAAGTTATCTTTTCGCTAGCAGTACCCGTGGAAGATGTTCCCCTTCAATAAATTTACCGGCAAGCAATACCCGGCGTATAAACCAACCCAGAACACAGGTTCCCGATGTGCATGGGCCTGAATAAAGTTTTAAATTAAATTTGAAGTTTTTTTTTTAAATCGGCGTGTACATGGGAACCTTGATCATTTTATATAACAAAAAAAAATGAAAAAAAAAAAAAACGTTTTACAACATCCAAGGTTTTCGCTCGTTGAATTCGTAAACCATCAAGCAGATTGCAATCTTGTACAGAAACGAAAACCAGAAAACCAAAGTTTTCACTTTTTTACCGCCGTGTACATAGCAGCACCACGCAACAATCGTACCACCTACAGATGCACGAAACACACGAAACAAGGTGGGATGAGGCGAATATTTCGTACGAGGAAATTCAGGCTATGCTGGACTCTGCCTTAATTCCCAATTATCCTGTATATGCGTTTGGAAGACGCCAAGAGTCTGCGATTCGCAATGCGTGCCCCATCGGAACGAACTTTGTAGAACTTCACAAGCATTGCCGCTGTCCAATGTTTTGAAAGTTCGTCGAGACGTACGCCACCAGACTTCACGAGTGTAAAAATCAAAGATATTGCTGTGCCCCGTGCAATGCTGAAGCCCTAAGATTGTAGAGTTATGGTAACCCATGGCACATTAAAAAAAAACCACGAGGAACACATTGTATGTTAAAAAAAAAAGATTCGGAGATTAAACATTTGTAAAAAAAAATATTCCTTGTATTATGCGGAATAATAATAATAATAATATTGTAATGTGTGTGCATAAATAAATGTGCTTAAAACAATATATAGATTTTTATTTTAACTCGAGATATTTCCTGCTCATATAAGTATAAAAACTGTTGGTAAAGAAAAAATATTTAGTATATTAGTTTTCTTATAATTCAAATAAAATAAAATATTTAGTACATCAGTTTTGTTATAATTTAAAGAAAAAATATTAATTNGTGTGTGTGTGTGTGTGTGTATATATATATATATATATATATATATATATATATATATATATATAACTTGTACAAACGTAATTATTTAAAAAATTAATTAAGGATTTGGAAAAAATAATGTGTCATGTACAGATTGGTTATGCTGCTTTCTATAAGTAATCATGGCTCTATAACCCCAAAAAGAGAGATAAAACCACTTTTATAACCTTCACGGTATGCGATACGCATGATAAAAGATCCCATGCATTCCCCCTAACCCAGGAATAAACGCTCATTATTAAAAACATTTCCTCTCAAGTTTAAAATCAGTACATAAGAAATTTAGGCAGCGGGAAAAAAAATGTCCATATGGTAACTCCGCGTAAGGCGATTTTTCTAGCACCCATTGTCAGCATATAAAACTTTTTATATGCATAAATAATGAACATATAATAAGTTTTGCAGGAAAAAATTATGTATCGTGAGGAGACGGTAGCGTAAAGATAAAACCCTCAACAAGTCCAATTCACATAAAACAGTTACTTTGGCAAACAAATTTCTGTATTTTCATATATTTGTGTGCGCTCAATCCATTAAGAAATAAATCTGATCCGCGCTAATACTGCTCCACCCTCCCCCTCAGGGCCAGCAACACACTGCTATATGACTTTAGCGAATGAAAAGTGACATGCGAACATGTGTATGTATATGTGTGTGGCCTCTAATCAGGTGTCAATAATATTCACTTTTATATGAATAACGTGAACTAAAACATAGTTTTATTCCCGAGATGCTAGTCCACTATGCAGATTCATACTAGAGTACGAATTCCAGCATAGACACGCGCATAAATCTCTCATTCTCACCCTTCAACCTAGTCGAGACATTTAAGGAAAGAGTTCACAAATGCGAAAAAAATTAGAGCATATTGCAGCAAGTGCATTAGGGACACCATGCAATTTTAGAGTTATGTTAATCCATCTTGAATGTAGAAAATTATTTCTATGAACAAGTTTTTTTTGTAAATATTTTCTGGCTCGAACTCCACCTTTGTTTTTTCGTATTAAAAATCAAATGTGAAATTATTTTATTAATTCCGACAAAACCAAAGATAATTTGTGCTGGTGAAAACGAAGTAAAAGAGCGGGGGACGATCATTCCCCACTTGCTGATAAGTCAAACAAACACACACACACGCCTACACACATTCACACACTCACAGAACCTGAAATTACCCAATTGCAGGCAAGACTGATAGACGCAATAAATGACTATTTAGACAAAAACATACTTAAAGAAATGGTCACGAGTCCCATTACAGAAATAAACGAGAGACACGTACAGTCGTACGCACACGCGTCCAGCCGCGCTGCACCAGGTGTTGAATTGGACTTTGCCCTAGCGCAGGGGTCACCAAACCGCGGCTCGCGAGCCACATGCGGCTCTTTAAAAAATATTTGCGGCTCTTTATGTTTCGCAAAAAAATCTAATTTTTATTCTATATTGAAGAGGCATATAGGCCGCGCGCAGACTAAAACCGACCGCGATCGCCCAAATACCTATGACCTCATTTCCCATCCCTCCCATCTTCACTACCGCCTCACCTACGCCATTCGCCCGCGCTGCACGTGCCGCCTCCGCCGCGCGCGATTCTGTTGGCTTTTTGCTTTTGTTTTGGACACATGTGCGTTTACAATTTTCATTGCATTCTTGGTCGTTGCGTAAATAGTTAATTTAACTGACGTGAACCCTATTTTGTACAGGTATGTAACACATTAATTAGTAGGTATTTTTTGCTTTCAATCGTACCTGTGCTTACCTATGTGCCGTTTATTCTTTTCTTTTTTATAATAACCGAACTTAAATTCGCAAAGGAACTGTACCAACTGACTAATACGAGTAATGAGTGAGGCATCTATCGGTAAATAAAATGCGCAATTTTTTATGGAATAGAATCAAAGAACATGGCGTATTCTGTTCCGTTAAACTGTGTGCCTATTACGCAGTGTTTAATATTGATTGTAGAAAATAATACCCGCTGCGATTTTTTTCGCCGGTGTGCACCAACTCTGGCCCTGTTTCAAAATTTCAAAGTAACAGTAACTCTAACCAGAAGTTAAATGATCCTACCTGTTCTTTCATTCCACACTAGAATAAAAGAAATGTATGGTTAGCGTTACTGCGACATTGTAAAACAGGATCTAACTGGATGACTGCTATGTTGGTTATTTCGCTTACATAAGATATTTTCTCTTAGAAATTTGGATAAACTTTCCTAGACTGGTGTTTTAATAAGTGTATTCTTAACTTATATGACTGATAAAAGTGCATTATTTCAGGCTTTCAAAATCGGCCGTCCGCATGGCTTCATTTAAAAAGAAAAGAAAAAAAGGAGATGAAAATCGAGAATTCCTTCGTAATTGGACGGAGTAGTCGTATGCTTTTATTCGTAGTCAAAGTGGCCTTCCAACCTGCCTCATCTGTCAAGAAAAACTGGCCCATAATAAAAAATCAAATTTGGATAGACATTTAACAACTAAACATGATTCTTTTGCAAGAAAATATCCTGTCGGTGACGCACGGAAAAAAGCTGTTGAAGAACTTCAAAAAAAGACTCAGCAGTCAAGTTCCATGTTACATAATTGGACGCAATCCACCAATTCCTTGAATATGGCCAGCTTTAAAATTTCGCTACAAATAGTTATAAGAGGAAAGCCATTTACAGACGGTGATTATATTAAGGATTGTTTTATTGAAGCGTCAGAAGATCTATTTCGTGATTTTAAGAATAAATCAGATATTAAAAAAAAATTAAGGACATCCCACGGTCAGCTAAAACAGTACAAGACCGGACCACCAAAATGGCCTCAGATGTGACCCAACAGCAATTAGAGGACATCAAACTGACTCCTGCATTATAAATTGCTGTAGATGAGTCTTGCGACGTAAAAGATACAGCACAAGTTTCACTTTTTGTTAAGTATGTTTCACCTCAAGGCCCTAAGGAAGAACTGTTAGGATTGCTGCCACTTATGGGGCAAACTTGTGGGGAAGGTATTGCTAATGCTGTACAAACGTGTTTGGAAGACAATGGAATCAATTCTAATAAAATAGTTTCCATCGCAACTGATGGAGCTTAAAGCATGACGGGGATAAACAAAGGATGTATTTCAATTGTTAAGAGAAAAATAGACCATGAAATCCTTTCGTTTCACTGTATAATACATCAGGAAGCGCTTTGTGCACAAACTTTTCCAAAATAAATAGTTGACGTCATGAACTTGGTAATAAAGATTGCCAACAGCATCTTGGCTAAGGCACTCTATCATCGTCAGTTTAAAGAATTTCTGGATGAAATGGATAGCCAGTATTCAGACCTACTTATGCACAATAAAGTGCGATGGCTTTCACGTGGGAATTTTTTGAATCGTTTTGCTTTATGGCTTAATGAAATTAAAATATTCCTTAATTAAAAAGGCTTTCATCGCCCTGAACTAGAAGAAGGCAAAGGCTACAACAGTTTTATTTTATGACGGACCTTACAATTCAATTAAATGAACTAAATATAAAGCTTCAAGAAAAGGAAACACTGGATTTACATTACTGGAAGAAGTAGCTTACTTTGAAAAAATTGCTTTCTCTGACTGAAGATATGGAGATGGAAACATTACTACATTTCAAAAAACTGAAAAATTATCGGGAAGAAAACAATGCTCCTATAGACACGAATTACTTCATTACTGCGATCAAAGCAATGAAGGATGTCTTTGCTGAACGATTTGAACAGTTCAAAGTAAGTAAGCCTCCTTTAGCTTTCATCATGAACCCTCTCAAGGGCAATAGCAATGAATTAAACTTTGCTCCGTTTGACATTGACGCTGGTACATTTCAAAGCCAATTGTTAGATTTAAAAAGTAAAGACGTATGGAGTTGTAAATTCACAAAACTCAGTAGTAGCTTAGAAGAGCTAGAAAGGCAGAAATACAATTTGATATCGCAACGCAAGACTTCCAGAATGCTATGACCAATTAAAAAATTGGCTTTAGGAGTGCAAACGATCTTTGGATCAACATATTCATGTGAACAAGTTTTCTCATGCATGAATTTAATAAAAAAACAAGCTAAGAACCAGACTGAAGAATCAAAATCTAGAATCGAGTCTTAAACTAAAAACTACTAGTTACGTGCCAGACCTACCAAAACTATCTAAATAAATGCAAGGTCATCGTTCTCATTTATTTTTTCATAATCTCTTATTTGATTTGTTCTTCAAAAGTTACCTATATAAATGAATAATAATATTATGAATTGGTTTTTTAAGTTATAACCTTTTGATTGTAATTATTTTATTACCTACCTACTGACCTTTTGTTTGTAATTATTTTATTACCTACCTACTTAATTATTCAAAAAAAGTATATTTAGACAGAATGAAAAGTTGTGGCTNTTTTTTTTTTTTTTTTTTTTTTTTTTTTTTTGTATTTGGCTCTTTGAGCTGAAAAGTTTGCCGACCCCGGGCCTATACAAAAGAGAATTTGGTTTCCCTAATAACACTCCAACAACCATATAGAAATTGTCACAGATAACGGTAAACATTTAAGAGAAATGATCATAATAAAAAATTAAAAGACACCATTATACATCTTCTTCATCATTGGCGACATTCCAGAAAATTGTAGTTTGGTCAACAATTAAAATATTTAACAAGTTACCGTAAGAATACCAATATATATATGCGTCTATGACAGCAAATTACTGAAGCAAAAATTTAAGTTTTTCTTTAGATTCAAACTTTATATTCGTGTGATTACTTTGACCTACTTACTGTGAGCGGAGGTTATAGTTAAACACACTTATATGTATTTTCTCCTTTATAGTTGGTTTTATTACTGTATTTATACATTTCTATTTAAGACTAACCTATCTTTTTTTGTTATCCTGTTCAAACATGGTCATTTTTCATTATTATGTTGACTTGCCCGACTAAATGTATGTATATTTGACATATTTAATATCACAACATATTATACATTGTTTTCAATGTATATTAGTAATTTATTTCCATTATTCTCATTGACGTATGCAGTAGTGTCTCAGATACGATTGTATAGTATTCTATTGTATTTAATTTATCGCATTGTTATTGTATTGTGTAGTTTTCTTGTGAAACATTTACATCTCCACATCTCATCAGTTGTCTTGGAAATACTCGAGGATCCAGAGTGCATTAGGATGTATAGTTTAATTAATGTAACTACGAGTACGTCAGTGTTGTACAAGTAATCCGGATAAGACGGCACTCCTTTCGCATACCGCACAAGGTATTAGGTGCTTTACTCTTCATCGAATAGGTGTCTTATATCACGAGGGGCATTCTCTAGTATGGGTTAGTGCCACAACTCGATGTGGTTTCAATTACACTAATGCGTTGAAGATGTTTGCAAATGTCTTAACCCTCTTGGTAGCTTACCACAGCTAACTCAAATGATTTCAATATGATGCATTTAAAATTCCTTTCTTTCAGTTTTTTATTGGTTTGGTCTCTCTAACTTCCGCGTTAATATACCGTAAAATTGCGTCTTAAAAGATACTTATTTATACAATATGAAAAATAAAACTGTTTAGCATTCAGGGAATAACAGTACGGGGAAATGTCCAGTAATAGCTAACATGTTGAACAGGTAGTTAGACACACATAAAACATAATATTTTGGTAACCAACGCCTTCAATGTGATTCCCGAAGGAAGTTGCCTTCATAACTTTTCAGCGAGTAGAATGTTTAATTAAAGAGCAAAAAAAAAAAAGTAATATAATAACACGTACTTCGTATTATCAGATACATTGGCGGCGTAATGGTAGCAGTTATAAGATATATATTCTATGTACCATTCTCTCCTCTTCAACTTCTTTATCGAACGTACGCAATCGTTTCTGTCCGAAGCATTCGCGAACGATTTATTATGCTGGACAGTTTCTTTGGATTTAATGAACATATGCTGTACTTATAAAGGGGTGAATTACAATTTTTTCTACTGTTATTAAGATTATTGATCATTCTTTAAGAGTGAGAATTGTACCTCCCCTTTCTAAATTAATAAATGCTGGGAAACTACTTTGGAGCTCGAGGACTAAGCGCTTGTTACAAAGAAGAGAAATATTGAAGAAATGCTTTGAAAATGGAATGTCTTATCCATCTGGTATCCACTGTAACGTACCTTTTGAGCTCCGGTAATTTATGTTGCCTTTCAATCATCAACCTAGCTGCAGCTTACAACTGGTACAAGTCTGAGCATTTCTATTTTCATGTCAAAATCAGTGGTTTACTGGATTTGTATTATATGAAAAAACTAAAATTTACACAAAGAAATTAGATTTATATTTACATGACTTTAGGGTTTGACTTCGAGTAATTTTAACAATCAGGCATTGAATTCTGGCGACGCCTAATGCACTTGAACTCTTTTGTATTTTACGTGTCCTTCTTACAAACCAAATTGAAAATCTACGATCTTAGTAAACACAACGGTGGGCATGGCTTAAAGCTCAACCGTAACAGGCAAGAATCTGTACAACATGGTGTGAGGTAAGGGTTGGAGAATGGTAATGACATCACATCTGCACCGTTCTTCGTGTAGAGTTCTGGCGGGAAACACTCACCAGAGACGTCATGTAGATTTCTTACCGGCTGCTCTGCTGCTGTGGGTCGTGGCCTAGTGACCCAGGTGGCTAGGCTGTTCTCCCGATCCTCTACATCTCAATTGAAAGGTTATTAATGGCGGTTCTATAAGCCATGGGCAGATGCGGTCGGCTCAGTAACGCCACTGGTGTCCATTGTGAGGTAAACAGTTATGCTGGTATTAAGTTAGCTAACTGCGAGTTGTAAGGCCACTTCACCCCAATTAAATACTGATAAAAGTACAGGTTACACTGAAAACACTTTAAAACACTTAGAATGGCTGGTTGGTGGGTCCAGCTCCCGAAATGCCTTTAAGAGGCAAGGCCTGTAAATCAAAATGCTGACTTGGGGATTGCAGTCATTTATTGACGTTTCGACACTACAAACCAGTTGACGCTGATCAAATCGTTAAGTAGACCCGACGCACTAAGCCCATAGGGGGCTGATGCGGGAAAAATGAGCATATGCTCTACGGATTAGAAAGGTGAACTTACACTCCTGGGGCTGTAGGTCTGCAGGAGGTGGAGAGGCGCTCCTCCCGGGCGATGAAGTTACGATAAGTTATACTGTTCTGGTCGAAAAATAAGTTAAAACTATGGTTCTTGGTGGAAGACAAAGAAGTTTAAGAAGTGCCCGGGAGTTGCGGACCGCTCGGCCTGCTCCATTGAATGCCCGCTTCAGACTGAATGGCTGCCGGCGTCTTTCCGGCCACTTGCTGTGAAGACGCCAGGTGTCGGAAACATGTAAGAATAAAACAAATGCAAAATAGGGTTAGGCCCTTAATTGTTTACACTACACTTTCGTGCTGTCAGATTTATGGGCGCATAGAGCTGTAAATGTGTCTATCCGAGTCCGTAAACCTGTTGACTGCTGCGGAAATTAACATTTACCCTTTTACACTCACTATTCCTACTAAAACACATATACTGAGATGCCCCTAGTCAGGTAATACCTGTGGCGCTTAGGTTGGCATGGGTGAAGCCAGTTCTCCAAATAGGAAGTCGTTGACATTTGACTTTAACATAATTTGTAATTTCGTTTAGTAGCACAGTTTACTCGTGGTTTGTACTTCGTGTGACACAACATTATCTGCTGGGAAGCAGCATGCTGGAACTGACGGCCAGGCCTTTTGTGGTCTCTGGTTGTAGCGCCCCTGGGAGGGTCGTCCTGCATGTGTTGTGTTGAGAGGTGCCAATAGGTACTGTTGACTGGCGTGCCGGTGCCTGGTAGTGCTGTGGGACATACAGTCCTGACAAACTACTCACTGGACCCGTGTGACTGGACTATGCCACTTAGTGTGGCATGGAGGCGCGTTGCTCTCGTTCCCACTCTCGTCGTCACTGCTGCTGGTGCTATTGATATGGGGTGCCAGTTTGGCTGGCAACGTCGAGGGAAATAGCAGGAATCCCTGTTGAGGTGTTCCCCCTCGGACATCTGGCTGACCACCCGTAGAGTACCTGCTCTGCTGCACTCGGTGGTCTCCGCTGTCGATGTGATGGCCATAGGAAGATCAGCCTGTCTAGGTGTGCTGCCCCAGCTGTCTCCTCGTCTGTATGTGGTTCGGCAGGGTCCGCTGGAATGGACGTCTAGGCGCAGGGTGCCTTGACACCAGGCATCACGATAAGGGGCATCGTGGCAAATGCAGGCATTGTTGCAGCCTCTGCTGATGATATATTACTTGCTGTGGTTTGTGATGCTGAGTCTTGTCCTCCCCTACTATCTCTGAGGGCTTTGGACACCAGGCATAGTGGACAGAACAAGTCTCGCATTGTGTGGCCGTATGACGATTCCGCTGCTTGTGTTGACGGTTCGTCGCGTTGTGGTTGTTGTGGCACGGGCGTCTGCGGAGGACTCTGCTTGAACTTCCTGAAAAACAGCTCGCCTGAGGTCGTCTCTGTGGATGCGGATGGTCCATCGGTGATTGATGTGGTGGCACCTAATGCCTTTGTGACTACATACGGACCACTCCACTTGGCGACAAGCCCAGCACAAAAGTTTTTGCGCGCCGAGGACAGCATTTACTCCATGATGAAGACCTTCTACCCTGGTCGTAGTAGCTTCGGTGGTCGAATAGTGATGGGTACCCACTTGTTGATATATGCAGCCTGGTGTACACGGGCTGCTTCAAACTCATGTGTTCTTCACTGTTGCCTGGCAGTGCTGCTCTATGGTTTACTGGCTCCCTTTTCTAGCGGACAGTTGTATTCGCCTGGGAGCGTCAACTCACTCCCCTGCAATATTGTGGCAGGTGACATCCCTGTTGCCTCGTTGGTACTGTTGCGGAGTATGAAGAGTGCGCTGGGCAACTGATCGGCCCAGGATGTGTGGTCTTTCCCCACACAGACGCGCAGATGGACCTTGAGGTCTTGGTTTCTGCACTCTATGGGGTTGGTACGAGGATGGTAGATAGCTGTCGTGCTTTGCATCACTCCCCACTTTGTGCAAAGATCGCACCACTTCCTTCCAACGAGTTGTGTACCATTGTCTGTCAGTAAAGTTCGTGGATATCCCCACTGTGATAAAAACTCGTTCTCCACGATGCGGGCAATATTCCTGGTGCACATGCTGGGCACTGAGTATGCCTCTGTTCACCTAGAGAACAGATCGGTGACGAACACCACGAACCTTTTCCCCATCGATGTCTTGGGGAGGGGCCCATGAGGTCGAGGGGTACAACCTCGAATGGCTCCCTAAGTGTTCTGGGTTGTTGATGCTGGCTGTCGGCGTGTTGAGCCTTAAAGTGATTGCATGGTACACACTCTCGAACATTATCGCGTACGTCGTGTGATACGCCAGACCAATGGAAATGATGTAAAAAGTTTTGTGTGGTTTGCTTCACACCTGGATGTCCTGCAAATGTTGTGCTGTGCATGTAGTGGAGTATGTCTGCACATTGTGCAGCTGGCACAGAGATTTTCCAGGCGGTGTTGTCTCCATTCACCCTGGTCTCCAGTCAGTTGTCGATTATGCACCACTGGACTGCAGTCTGCTGGTTGCAGAGTGTGACCCGCCTGCGCATCCAATTCTGTTGTTTGTGACCTTACTACAGGGTCACAGAGCTCATCGAGCTTGACATCTGGTGCAATGAGGTTAGCACAGGTTGGCATGTGGGTGTCAGCAGCATGTTCAGTAGGAGTGGGGTAAGCATCTCTTCCCACTCTTCCTCATAATATGCAGTGTTTACTGTAATCGGTGACCTGGACAGCAGATCTGCCAGCTGGTTCTCTGTGCCTGGGATATGGTCGATGTGAAAATTGCATACTTGCAGTAACATTGACCTGCGGGTAAGCTTGCTCCGTATTTCGCATGTACTGTACTACAAGACAAGACAGCAGATGTCGGTCTGTAGCATGATGCACTGGTACTCCAAATATGGACGGTACCACACACACACACACACACACTCTCTCTCTCTCTCTCTCGTTGACATCATGCCATTTTTCGTTTGGCCCGAACTTGGCGCTGCTGTAGTCGATGATAAGGCATTCGCCGTGGTCGCCGAGTTGGAACAGGATGGTGCCTAGGCCTTGTTCGCTGATGTCCATCTGGACATAGAGATGTCTACTGGGGTCATGGTGCACTGCAGCCTTGCACTCCCTAAAACGGTTCTTGATTGCCAGGAAACTGTCCTCAGCTTCAGCATTCCACTCGATTTTGTAAATGGGTGACATGAGTGTGGTGAGTGGTACAATTATTGTTGCAAAGTCTTAGATGTACTCACACAACCAGTTAAGCAGGCCCAAAAATTTCCGGACCTGCTTCCTGGTGCATGGTCTCTCGTAGTCCTCTAGTACCCACATTTGTTCATTGTTTGGTCTGTTACTCTCTTTGTCCACAATATGTCCCAGGAAATCCAGATAAACTTTTCCTATGTGGCATTGGTGGTTCGCGCACGTGAGCCCATCGATGGCAAGGTGCTCCAGTCTAGGGAGAAGTGGTGAATTGCATCCTCCCACTTCTCGGACCAAATAACGACGTCGTCTAGTTGGACGAGCATTAAGTATCCTACCAGACAGTCTAGTACCTGGACCATCATGGCTTGAAATGTGGATGGCGCACATTTCAACCTGAACAGCATCGCATAGAATTGAAACCGCCTTCCACCCAGCGTGGTGGATGCAGTTTTGTGTCTGTTTTCTGGCATGATTTTCGCCTTTCCTAATATGTTAAGTGCATTGTTTTTTGTGCTTGTGAGAAGAGGGAGGGGCAGTTATAGTGACCAGGTTGAGGGGTCAAACATCGACAGAGAGAAGCCATGTTCAGTCTTTCTTCGGCACTAACATTATTTCTGAATTGTAGCAGCTTTCTGTCGGTTCGATGACCTCCTCCGCTAACATCTCGCGTATTAGTTCTCGGATGATCTTACTCTGGTTGCTAAGGTAGCTGCATGGATGTGTGAAAATAGGCCTGTCATGTTCTGTTAGTATTGCATGCTCCGCGACGTTGGTACATCGTAACAGATCCGCAGCTGCAAATACGTCCCACAATTCCTTCAGCACCGCATCACAGTAAGCTGGTGGTACCTCTTAGTCCTGATCGTCATGCTAGATGCTGGCCACATGGTTGCTAGGGCATGGGTCTAGATTGTAGACTGAACATTCTCCCTAGCAGAAACTGATATATTCTCTATGCTAAACAAGCTACTTAATTCTTCATGACAATGCACTTTTGCACTTTCAGTATTATGGGCGTGTAGTGCTGTAAATGTGTCTATCCGAGTCCGTAAACCTGTTGACTGCTGCAAAAATAAATATGTACACTTTTACACTCACTATTCCTATTATAAAACAAAAACTGAGATGCCCCCAGTTAGGTGATCCCTAAGGGGTTTAAACTTAGGTTGGCATGTGCGAAGCCCTTGTTCCAAGAAGGAAGTCGTTGACACTTCACATTAACATAATTTGTAATTACGTTTGGTAGCACAGTTTACTCGTGGTTTGCACTTTGTTCAGATTTGGAAGGATTTAGCTCTGCTTTTGGTGACTAATAACACTCGCAAACACTTAGGGCCGTATGCAGAGATCTTCCTTTTCTTGTTCTTCAAGGCTTCCTTCCAGAAGGAAGGCAGAAGGAAACCTCGCTCCTTTTCTTAAAGTATCGTGCAAAGGCGCAAAAAGAGTAGTCGTTCCTTTCCTTACCGAAGGAAAGCCTTGACTCGTCCTTTTCCCGAGGAAAGCCGATCGTGTACCGAAGATACACGAACTTTAGTGACGTCTTGGAAACGTCATAGTTAACAGCCAATAGGAAGAAGTGCAATATTTTGTGTACCTAAATGTTCTTACGTAGTCTATGGTAATGATATATTGTTTTGATCTGTAAAATGTCATCAGGTGGAAGGTTTCAGGGTTTTTCAATTAATAAACGAAGCATTTTATTTGGGCTCGTTCGTACTTTTGCGAACGTAATCTAAAATAAGAAAACATATTGCAGTAACCTGACTGCCAAAAAGGAGGCATGGGTCCAAATAGAATGCCAATTCAATTCGCATCCTGATGTTACCAAGGTAAGGAAGTATTGCATTTTAGTTCATTTGTTTGATACGCAGTATCACCTGTAATATAAATATAAACCCTTACAGACAATGGTAAACAGTGCATTGCTTGTACGTATGTGTGTTACGAAAATGTTTCATGTTCTGTTAACCATAATTGTATGATCCTATATATTAATACGGGAGAATAGCATCGGTTTGCATTTTCATACCACAGCATNTGTGTTACGAAAATGTTTCATGTTCTGTTAACCATAATTGTATGATCCTATATATTAATACGGGAGAATAGCATCTGTTTGCATTTTCATACCACAGCAAGGTTAGATCAGTAATCTAAAGCGAATTGTTTGCAAAAGCATCTGAAAGTAAGCATATTGTACCTACATTTTACAACCGAAATACACGTGAATGTCAAACACAACCTCAGTGTGTGGGCATAAGCAACCTGGAAATAATGGGCGAATATGTAATATTACAATGCTGACATGTTAATTATGAATGAAAAAGTAATTTGACAGGATGTTTTGAGATGTACGTATATAATTAGGCACAATGAAATAAGTCTGTTTGCATAATGTAAGAATCCTTTGATGCATGTCAAATAATGTATATTGTACATTACAATGTACTGTTAGAATAATAGACGTAAAGAAAACCACACGTGTTTATACACTGATTTATTCAATAAGCAATTAACTGACATAAGCAACGGACATCCCTCCGTGGTCTCGAGTCCGCCTTGGAGTAGTGATGCAACGCAGTGTTGCCATTTGAAATGTACTATAAAATAACATGTACATTATTATTATTTGTGCACTATCTAATTGAGTACATACTTACCATATGTTTGCTAAAGCTGGGGCTACAATTCATTTATCACAGAATATAGCACACAGACAGTTCTGTGTAATTTTCGTTAAGTGATAATTGAAACAGAGTTATGTATTGTTTGTGTGTAGTCTGCCCTCCAAATTATTGTATGTAATAACTGTTTTCAAGTAATGTACGTTTTGTTACACTTTGCAGCATACCACTGCCCAGCTGAAGAAATGCTGGGACAATGAGAAAACGAAGCGGAAGAAAGCCCTTGCTCTTGCCACAAGACAGCGAATGACCACTGGGGGAGGACCTTTTGTAAACGATCCTGTCACAGAACCAGAGCTGGAAATGGCTTTGGGCGGTGTACTACATTGCGTGGATGATGCGGTAGACTGAGAGACAATAGTTTCTGCAGAAGGTGACGCTTGTGTAGAAACTATTATGCCACAGTCTAGCGAGGAAGGCTGCATCTCTAATGCCTATTGTGGTGAATTTACTTCTTGCAAATCGCTGGTAGTGAGTGCACCAGAAGAGGCCTCCCAGAGCATTATTCCACCAACACCTGTATCTGGTTTATGTACTAGGCAAAGCTCTAGACGTATACCAACCATAGATGTGGAGTTGGAATGTAGGCTTTCAAACCTTGAGCGTTCNATTATACAGTCAATGAATATATAAGTGACAAAAACAATGGTTGACAACTAATAGTGTTTTGTGTTCATGTATTTGTGTTGTAATGGATACTGTATTCCCAATTCGCATATTTCAATTTCATAATTTGGTTACGTAGACCTACATTTAGTATTCTATATATTGGCAACTGATAATTTGCTGTTATGTGTGTATGGAAAGTATTCATATCTGACAGATGTATGTCCTATTTGTCTATTCATATAATTATATTGTAATGGGTACTCTAATTCATATTCTTCGTCTGTTGATAACTGAAATCTTGTATTCCATATATTGTCAAATGACAAATTGCGATTATGTTTGTATGGAAACTATTAACATCTTACAGATTATTGTCCTATTTGCTTATATATTATATTTCATTTGTGTAGTCTGTATTGTTGACAGCTGACAGTTTATTTGTATTCTGGTATTTATATTTGACACCTTACACTCCATATGTATTGAGATTAATGCGATGATAAATAAATAAATAAATACCATTGTCCTAACGACCGGATCATTTAGAGGTTAATGCACTCCGTTTCCATTACAAATGCATACGAAAACCAAATAACACTGTACCCACCTGGAAACTATTGCTGCCATAAAATCGGAGGGCGATAACAACTTTCAGGACTGGTGGTACTGGCAATCCTCTTCTATCTCCGTTATCGGCGGCAACAAGTGGCAAATAGTGTCCATTACAGTGTGTTTCGTGAAACGAAAACGTTTCACAAACTCTATTTCCGAAAAGTATTCGCACAGATTTTGACCATCGTGCAAATACCGACGAGGACGTTCATATCGTTGACGATTCTCGACACACTGAAGTAAATCCAAATGATCTTCTTCAAATAACCTCGCTACTTAGTATACCATTGCAATCATCACCACTACACAAGACCGTTGTTTACATACACATTACACTGACCATAAATGGGATGACCACATTATTTTTTCAGAGGTTAAAATAAGCAGTGAAATAATTCCCACATGGTAATTAAAATAAATGTTCATCATTTACATGTAGCATACGTCACAATTACTCTTTAATTGAACGTTACAAATTATTAAGCAGGTGTTATTTTCGATGGTTCGGCCTCCATCTTGCTTAAGGAAGGTTAAAGGCATGCATTGGGCAGCCTAAATTCTCGCCACTTCATTTCCTTAAGTTAAAGGTCGCCTTCAACTCGTTACGCTTAAGGGAGGTTCTTGCATTGCAATGAAGGCTTCCTTGTTGATTTAAGGCCGCCTTCGTGAAAAAGGAAGATCTCTGCATACGGCCCTTAGTGTTGCATAATGGTTTCGTTTGTTCGTATGCATCCTGATCAGGGGCTCCACGTAGTCTGGGGTCGCCTTCACATGTTCTACACCCCGATGGTACAGTACTGAGTGTTAGCACACGTGCTAGTCGGTTGGTATCCAAACCACGAGGCTGTCCTGGTGTCGTCCACATGGACGGATCAAAGTGGGCTCGCCAGCTGACTCGCGCGGTGTTTGACAAAGCAGGTGCTTTCCCAAACATCGTCGAGATACTGTAGCTGACAGCCATGCCCGATGTTCTTATCGTTGGCACGGTGCTCGGCCTCGGCCTTTGCTGTATTGTGGTGGAGCGAATGGTCGCGGAGACCAGTGAGTTTGTGCTCACATCCAATGATTGTGTCAAGTCACAAAATTGTCATTGTATAATTTGTTAAATACAAGTTAAATTATTTTTCCAGTAACCTAACAGTAGCAAATTAAGCAAAGGTATTTTTGTTGTTCCTAAGTTAAACATTTTTAAGCATGATAAAACTCGTATGTTATTTTTGGTGTTGGCAGACTGTGACCCGAGAAAATAGTGACTCGAGAGTGCCAATAGCGATAGCAAAGCTTGCATTTGATTATAAAGATTTTATTTCATATGGGACTTTCACACATTGTTGCCATGATAAAGGATTTTATTGAACTGAAACCCTACAGATACGATTTTTTTTTATATTTTTCATATTGATGTTTATTTTGAACGTAGCTAGTATTTCGTATACAATACTAATAGTTACGTTACAACCACCATATAGCGCTAAGCTAAATATTGTTTTACTTGTGTAGATTTTTAGTTCCCATATGTAAGTGTAAATAATGTAAACTCAAATGCATTTATTTATAAATGTTACCAAGTTTTACAAAATAAGCTTACTAAATTTTAAGAATGATACACATTGCTGTAAACTTAAGTATATTATTTCGGGATAATAATATTATCTCGGTTACCAATGGTGGCCCGTGTGCACAAAGTGGTTCTGGAGAGAGTGGTGAATGGAAGGGTGTTAGCACACATTTAATCTCACCACATATTTCGTGACGAACAGTTTGGGTTCCGGTGTGGGCACTCTACTGTTCATCAGATCACCCGGCTCACTCTGGAAGCCACGAAGTCCATAGAATATCATTATCATACTGTCGTCGCCCTTCTAGACATAGAAAAGGCGTTCGACAGGATCTATCATCCTGGTCTGCTCTACAAACTTCACCAGTATAGCTTTCCGCCCTACATCATTCGCTTCATCGCTTCGTATCTGACATCCCGCTCATTTCATGTCAGTCTCGTCGGTGAAAAATCCACGATCTGCCAGGCAACAGCAGGAGTTACCCAGGGCAGCATCCTTGGCCCGATCCTGTTCAACATATACATAAATGATATGCCACGAGCTGGAGAGGCTCGCATAGTCTGTTATGCGGACGACACCATCATCTTCGCGTCGTCAATGAGCAGAGATCGGGCCATAAGCCACGTCCAGGCTGCCCTGGATGACATAGAGCCCTGGCTGGCAAAATGGCGGATTAAGGCCAATGCCACGAAGACAGAAGCCATCGTCTTCGACCGCAAGCGCCTTAACCCCACGAATAAACTACAGTTCTGTAGCCAGACCATATAATATAAAGATGAGGTTAAATACCTGGGTGTAATCATGTATAGGACTCTACGCTGGAAGCACCACATCCATACTCAGCTTGCCAAGGCCAACTCTCGGCTAAGGCAGTTGTTTCCACTATTTCACCGCCATATTTCACTTCGTACATGTAATGGAGTTATTATTTTTAAATCACTCATTCGCCCCATCCTCACCTACGCATCATCCGTCTGGGGTACAGCCTCGTGCTGTCACCTCAGAAAAATTCAGCGCTTCCAGAACAGGGTCCTCCGCATCACAGTAAACGCACCCAGGTACACGCACAATGAAAAATTACACAAGGAGCTTAAAATTGACACTTTTACACAACACATACACAAACTGGCCACAGAGCTTTACAAGAAGATCCCGACGATTGAAAACCCCCTGGTTCGTGAGCTGGCGGACTATGACGAAAGGCTGGTGTGGAGGCGGAGACGACCCAAAGCGCTTCTCCTCCCTCCTGTAACATGAAATGACAAAAGTGACATTGCCTAAGGGGAAGTATGTACATTTTAGATATATATAATCACTATTATACACTATTATTTTATACAAAGGGGACTTAGACTATGAATGAATGTGTGAATGATTGAGAGAATTATTGAGTATTATGATGTGTATGTAAATATAAGTATGTAATAATTATAATAAAGATAATATGTATATATATGTATATTAACAAAAAATGTACATCTATATATATATATACATAAAAAATTATATTACAAATAAATACTAAATAATAATTTTAAAAAAAATAATATAAAAAATAATAATAATAATAAAAAATAATAAATAAAAAAATATAAATATAATATATTTATGTAAAATTATAATAATATTAAATAAATAAAAACCCTGATTACCCCAAAAATAAATGTGTGGACCTATGGGACTGCTGAGCTTTCTGCGGAGAGGCAGGCCGACTAGCATCTGCTGGCTCACTGTCTGTGGGCTTGGTGTCTGCTGGTTCAGTGTCTGCTGTGGGGTGCTTGGTGGTGCGGGGAGCGACAGCGAGAATAAAACGCTTAAAACAAAAATAAAAGTATTAGGACACATTTCACAGCACCAGATGTTCATTCACATCCTAGGGAGGCCTGGAGATATGTAAAGAGTAAACATCTCACTTCCTGCCTAATCCAGCTGCAGTTACAGGCCACTGGCGTGAGCAAAAACTCCGCAAGCCTAGTTAACTTAACTAAAATGACCGCTGGCGAGGGTCACAAACCCCGTAAGTCCGAATATTTACCACCCACCACTCAAAAGTCAAATGGCTAAAGCCTACACCTGGCTCTGTAGGCAACAACAGCTGCCTACAAAAGAGGGGGAAACCTGTAGCAGGGTGAGGTATGGGAGATGAGATGCGAAGAATACATTCTCCATACTGGGAACTGAAACCCTGGCTGCCCTGACACCAGAGATGGCGCCAGGGAGGCTGGGATAAGGGACCAGTGGCTATAACTCCCCTCTCTCGCCTCAGCCGCAGCATAATTAAGAATGTCTCGGAGGGGGAGGAGGGAGAGGTGGTGACCCCCGATGGCCATGCACCCCATTATCATACAAACATCCACGAAACCACAAACCATGTTCATTCATTTCTCCATGCTCAGAACAAGCACCATGGTAAGTGCAGAGGCCGAAAGGCCTACGCATAATGACCTGCAAAAACCAAGATGTTTAATTTTCTAAGGGGAGCAGACCCCCTTTATAAATAGCGAATAGCGAAAGGGGTTCAATGTACGATTCCAGTAGTAGTTGTGACAAATATATATGGTGTCCCGATGTAACGTAGAATGCCAGTCGAAAGCCAGTCATGTTACAATGCCATTAATCTAGATATGAAGCGCGAATGTAGTGTTTTATTGTTACTGGTAGAGTAGAAGATCATAATAAATAAAGATAAGTAAATATATCTTCGTATGGGTTTTCGAAAATATGAATCATGCTCTATGTTCTTTGAAATATGTTTATGTGAGAGGAATATTTATGTAACGAAATGTGCTTTTCTACTAGGTTCCTTAACTTACCATAGTGGGCCACCTTAGTAACAGCACAATTCCTGTAACTGCGCAAATGGTTATAAAAGTGTTATATGTGTTATATTTTGTCGTGTTATGTTTTTATATACATATGTTATAATTTAATTTTTGAAAAAGACAAAACCAAATTAAATTTTTACTAATACAAAACTGTTAACATAAGAAGCTTTTAATTACACCTTTTAATTTTAGCCTCGTGCTAAGTAAATGTTCGGATTAAAATCACCCATATTAACCAAACTCCCGTGGACATACAATACATAATTGACGAAAATTATAATGTACCTTTTTTTAACTGCTTAAAAATAATTTCTAATTATTCATGATTATATTTCAGATCAAGATGGCCAAAGAATTTTGCAAATGGACACAAGAACAGCTAACTCAAGTCATGGATGCAGTTATAAAGGAAAAATGGCTGAAGGAGGGCAGCTGAGATTTTCGGTGTTCCAAGGACAGTCAGGAACCATCTAGCATCTGAAGACACTAGAAATGTGTCACAGGTAGGCCACCTGTTTTGTCAGTTGATCAGGAAATAGAGCTTTGCAGGAGACTTCATAGACAAGCAGATGTTTGAATGCCTATAACACCCTAAGTCCTTAAGCGAACAGTGTATAATTTTTGTTCGATGAATAACATAAAGCATCGATTCAACATACAAGTAGGGCCGGGCCGCTGGTAGGAAATGACTCAGGTTGTTTCTGCGAAGGCACTCTGATGTTGCCAGAAGGAAATTTCAGAATTTGAATCCAGCAAAGGGCACAGAAATTCTATATACTTATTATTAAGGATAATTTTTAAAATTTGAAAAATGTCATGATCGAATGGGATTCAATGCAGAAGCCGCAATGTATATACAATATCTATGAAAAACGAAATAGACTTTGTTTACACAAACCTCAAGTAGTTTTGACTTGAAAATGGGCAAGACATATGTACATAATAACATAAATTCAGAAAATGATGAGAATGTTACCATCGTCTCATGTGGTTATGCTTTGGGGCATGTTATCCCCCCAGTAATCCTCTACAAAGATGATCGTTTGAGACCAGAATTGTGCAACAACTTACCACCTGGGAGTAAAGTCTTTATGACCCCAAAGGGCTCTATGAACGCACAGACCTTTGTGAAGTGGCTTTCTCATTTTGCAGGATACAAATCCCATGGGACTGGATTTTTAATTTTTGATAGTGCATCTTCACATATGGATGCAAATATTATGCATGCAGCAGACACTCATGATATCACATTGTTTTGCCTTCTTAGTTATACTATGTATGAACTCTAACCAATTGATAAAAGTGTTTTAAATCATATGAACTACATTGGGATAGTGAGGTAATGTTGTTTTGGACACAGCATGCACATAGCACAGCTACAGACATCGAAGATTCGGGAAGCTTTTCTCACGAGCGTGGGCAAAGTCTGCGACACCTGCCAATGTTTCCTCGGGTTTTCAAGCAAACTGGTATCTACCCATTTGACCCTTCTGTAATTGCAGATGAAGCTTTTGCGCCTAGCGAACTTACTCACAGACCTGAAGATAGTACGGAGGCAGTAGAATTATCCAGAAAGACAAACAAATGGCTCAGTTCTTGGTCAAGTAAACCACAGGCGTTCAACACATGATTAAGTGAAGCAATATGCATCAAAACAAATAGCAAAGAAACCCCGGAATAAGATGCCAGTATTCTCAGATAGTGACAGTTAAGTTTCCAATGGTGTTTTTTCTCTTCATGACTCAACCTCAGCAGACTTAGTAATCACTGATTCTTAAACAGATATTATTCCACGCATAATATCGCCATCGTTGTCTGAGATCCTCCATACACCTGAAGCTCCTGCGAATAAAAGTGTAAAACCAAGGAAAGAAGCGATCAACTAACGCAACCAGAAGGTTGTGGCAAGTCTGTTTCAATCCAAAACTCCTATCGAGACTACAGAAGAATCACTGGTCAAACAAAATATTTCAGGAAAACAACAGAAATGTCAGGTGTCTGTGGCATAAAAAGCTCACAAAAAAAGTAAGGAGGAACAGAAGAAACAAGAGTCTGCGGCATTTCAATTTCGCTCATCTGCCAGTGGATTGCAAGCAACAAAACAAGAAAAACATATCCTGTAATATCATTTATGTAAATTTGACAAAAGAGGTGGCATGCGACTATGTAATCAATGTTTGAGGTATGTTCATGAGGACTGCGAAGGCATAACACGAAAAGAGGAAATTCCAAATTTAATGTGCTCTTTTTGCCAAGATTCTAATTGATTTTGGTAAATTTTATTTAGAGGGCTCTTGTTAAATTTGGTTTCATTTGAATGAATCTTAATAATATCTGTATGAAGGATTGAATGTTAATTTTGAAGCATGGTTATTTTCTTTGAAGATTGATGTGAACCGCACGTTCACGAGTCCTTTTGCCCACTGACTGCCGCAGTATGTCCACACCAGACGCACCACACCGACAGGCTTGTGGGCACGAGTGCATTAGTGTTTATTATTTATTCAGTTTATTTCATCAGTGTATTTGTTAATAGCGTCAGTGTATAGTTAATTAATAATTTGTTTTGTCATCGGAGACAATCTGCCCAGCCACAGCCAGAGACATGTGACATTCTACATTTGGCAATGCTGTGGCTGGTGCAATGAAAACATTTAGAATAAGTATTATCATTTTTATTATGTATTTGTGTAAAGGTTACATACCTGCGTTGTTTATGTCAACCTTGGTAATTGTGAAAATTAGCATATGGGACACATTCGGATCACTATGTTCCAGATATAGCCGACATGCAACATTTTACAAAAAGGTAAAAAAATATTAGAAAATTTAAAACTATTAAATTTTCTTGTAGCTATGTCTGGGTTAAAGTATACTTTCCCAATTTTTTAAATTTTAACTTGCATCAGGCAATTTTTAAAATTCGGCAAAGCTTAAGTATGGCTAGCATTGGTACACCTACCTTATAACCAAAGTATAGGATATGTAGATGCAAAAAAAAAAAAAGATAGGAACAACCGAGTTATGTGCGCTTTTATGGCACCTGGTCTCGCCCTATCTATATAATAGTTATCAGATTTTTAACTCATAAAAAATACAAAATACAAATACACAAAAAAGACTATTATCAATACAATATACACAGAATGATGCACCGACTACATAGTCTGTTGCAGGTTGGCAAGAATAAACAACAAAGCAAAGAAGAGTAGACAGGGGGAGCCCTGCTTTGACTAGCATCTGAATATATTCTGGTACCAAGGGCCCCTCTAGTATACTAACAACGATTTCTTTATCTCTAACAGGTCTCGTACCTTCAGTGCTTTGGTAGAAAATCTCACCCCCCCTCTCCACATTATTTCACAAGTAATCTAAAGGAATAAATTAAACTCAGAAAATATTTTCTCAAACTTAATTTCCAAGCAATTCATTCAAAAGTAATCAACTTATATATANTATATAATACTTTTTTGGATTTTCACTTAAAGTAAACACATAACCTCCTGATAATGAATTTAGACACCTTCAGCAGCATATAGAACAGAATATTAGTCATTTAAATGACTAGGCGCCCTAAGCACAGTAAAATATTTTACTCATGTATATATAAAATTCAAAAAATTAAGAAAAATTCAAATTTTTCCCAAATGTCACAATACGATCGCACGATGAAACGTGCCCTGTGGGCTGCTCCAGTAGACTAGAGACTCGCCTACACCTTACATGCGAGATTAACTAGCACACTTGCATACAACAGAACAACATATGTTAGACAGACATCACGACACTGACATCCACTCCAGCCGGGAGGCTGAAGGGGAGCTTTACTCCTCCGCCAAATGTAACAACATGTAACTTTACTTTTAAAAAGGCAACACCAAATTAACAATCCTAATATGGGTCCGGAGCCCAACAAAAACCGTTATACGGCGCCCCACCATTAACCCAATTATTTGAGAATGTGTCGGAGTGTAGTTGTTTTACAATCACCCTGTGAGTTGTGGGAGTCTTAGGCTCCCGGTCTCACGATACCAACGTCATTTGGTGGCATATGAGGGTTTGGAACATTTGTAGCTCACATGAAACTATTATATGTTTAGGCGCTGGAACACTGAAGTATTGCTAAAATATTAATTATTGCAGTCCTTCACCCCCTTAAAAAAATTCCACTTGTATTTATTTGTAAACTGGCAGTATTTTAAGTTCTTCATACATTTTCTCGTGACCCAAGCAAACAAATTACATTTTTTAACAGCACAAGAATAAAACGAATGTTTCGAGGAGCAGACCTCCCCATTTTTATTTCACACGAGAAGAAGCAAATGTCACAGTTTCAGCAGTTTTCTATCAGCTTATTTAAACTGACGTTATTACGTCTGGGAAAACTCGCATATCTTCGTTTTCAGTGGCCATACAAACTAATCTTCATGAAACCGCTCAAGGCTTAAGCTTAAATGAACTGAGCATACGAAAGCTAGTGTCGCTTGGAATTTCCACTACAGGAAATGGTAGTGGTGATTAACTTATATGCGAGTCTGTGCATACAGCCCAAGTTTCTCTCGTTATGCCATTAAGGCCCTTTCATACGATCGAAGACAAATTAAAATTTCCTTTAAATTTATTGAATTCAATTCCTTGAATGCTGTGTGACATACTCGGACGTCATACTCGCGGCAATTTTGTCTTTTAAGTCATTTAATGACTCAAATTCATTTAAAGATTTTTATTTAGAACATGTTCTATATTTTCTTGAATTTAATTTTTCAACTAGTACTAGGAATTATTAATTAAAAACTGTATAAACATAATGTGTAGTGTCTTAATGCAGTAATTTATGCGTATGTTAGCTACAAAAACATTTGCATATATTTATCCTATGCAAAATAAATATATTTTAGAAACGAAAATGGTTTTTATTTTGACAAATTATTTTCGCATAGTGTATGGTTGGTAGTGGTTTAAAAAAAAATGATGTACAAAACAATTATTATATTTAACTAAAATATTTGCAGAAAATTTTCAAGATGCCACTTTAATACATATTGAATACAGATGCATTGGTGAAAAATCTTTCAAAATTTTCAAGTAATAATTCAATTACTATTGAATTCAAACCATTCATATGCATGTGAACACTTTTTGTATTCAATAATTTTAATTCATCGATTGGTTGTATTCAATAAATACTTGATCATGTGAAATGGCCTTAGTTGCAACTCAATCC
The DNA here is from genome assembly GCA_002778355.1 of Clitarchus hookeri. Taxonomy (NCBI): domain Eukaryota; kingdom Metazoa; phylum Arthropoda; class Insecta; order Phasmatodea; family Phasmatidae; genus Clitarchus; species Clitarchus hookeri. The sequence goes on from NQII01000001.1 coordinate 515,311, forward strand.
TTGTGTGCTCCATAGCTAAGGTTTATTTTACTCAGATTGGGAAGCTGAGTACCTTTTATTTGGTAACTAAACTTTCTCGCTACTAGGTACGCGTATTGTGTCGCATGTGTACCATAATTTTTTTTGTATATGTTATTTAACAAAATTATTTAATTAATCATAAATCAAATATAAAAAAATTCTGACATGGTTGGGGTGACCCAGGGCAGGTTGAGTGTAGAATTGCCCGGCCCCATAACTCAGAGGATAGTTAGTGATGTAGTCGTTCGGTCGATGGCCCAGAGGGGCCTGAGTGCCTCCGTCAGTTTGATGACAAAGTTGTCACACACTTAATATTACAATACTTACGTGTTGACCTTATGACGAGACTGTAGGCCGTCTCGTACGCCTGAAATATATTTGAAAATTGTGGTTGATGCTACAAGGGGTGTAGCACCCTATGTCCCGGAGGACAATGAATAAACATTCACTGAATTTTGTAAAGCTGTTTACTGTTCAAGAAGTGGACATGTGAATATTAAAAGAAACGAGAGCAGCACTTATGGCCTGCCGGTGAGCTTAGTGTTAAAATGACCTAAATCAGTGTGGTGGTTATGCGGATATGCGGTAGCATCAAGCTCTCTGGTGAGAGTGCAGGTGGTTCTCGCCTTGGTACTTAAAATAAATAAAAGAAATCAAATGTTCCAGTTAATTAAAATACTATTGCAATGAAGTGATATCAGCCTAAATAATACTACCAAGGGGGCTCGCAGAGCGAACGAAAATGCTGCCAATCTAGCTCAAGTGCTGAAGCGAACTGAACGAGTGGTGTCGGCTTCCGTTACAAGTGACGAGAACCGACGTCAAACAACGAATGGTAATACATGACATAAGCACTATGTAACATTATTGCAATGGTGATAAATTATATAAATTAAATTTAACACATTTGTGATACCCCCGTTAATTAACAAATGTCTGTTAAAGTTGATGTTGTGAAGTTGACAGGGAGAGTCGACACACTAAATGATATGTAACTATGATGGAGGCATTTAAAGGCAATCTCCCTTTATGAAAACACGATTACTCTCTTATAACTAGACATAATACACTACTATACTTTCTTGTGGGAAGTCTCTGTATTATATTTCCTGTGACGTGTCTGTATTTCACTGGCTACAGTGTTGCCAGGTGGCCGTCTCCTGAAGGGATGGACAAGTCCACCTGGTCAAAGGGGTGTGGGTTGCCATGCTCGATGGCTCTTAATACAATACAACCCACCTCTTAGTGTAGCTTTGAATGGGATGGAGTTGTGTGATATGTTTCGAAAAATGCTGCACACTGTAGGTCGCACTTTGGGGCACTTAGCGCTTTAGCTTCGGCCTACAGCAGGCCAGTTGACGTCACTTGGTGGTGCATTACATCGTATGTCATGGCGCGAGTTGCTACGACGTAACGACCAATGGCCCATGCGCCCAACAGCTGTGACTTTGGGGTAAACACAGTTTCGGATCGCCTACTAATTTATTTTAACGGTTACCTCTTGTAATAAATAAAGTAGGACGGTCTCTTGAGTCACGTAGTACCTGTTGGCAAGAAGGTGCAAGTTCTGTTGTTGACAACCTGCACTACGCACTCTTGGCCTGATGTGGTTGGTGTGGCCTGGTGCAGCTGGTGCAGTTGATGTGACTGTGGTGGTCAGAGTGGGCACAAGGAGTTTGTGGATGCATGGTTCACGTCACTTCGTAACTAAGTAAAATATTTGTCTTTTATTATTCATGTAACTTAAAATTTTAACTAAAAATGGCTCTTTGGAACACAGTGCACCTAGGAGAGGGAATTTCCCCTACGCCTAACTCCCCCATAAGAAAATTCGTTTCGTTCCCAACCTGAGTAGAATTAACCTTACGTTTGCTTTCCTTAGCTGTTGCTCTCAGTTAATTTACTCTGCTCTCGGAGTAATGTTTCGGAACACCGTCTAGAGCTGCATCTCTATCCTTGCGTACTCAACGACATGTTCTCCTATGGTTGTGATGAGCATGCAGTGACTGCAGTGACACGTTCACGGGGATGATGTCACAACATCTTGGGAGTGGCAGTCAGTATCATCATCTCACCATTGTTTTGAACACATTTACATTCGCTAACACTACATTAATGAGCTTATGGCCCCACTTTGATCAGAAAATGTGGTTATAATCCCACGAGACCAGCATGTGTGCTACCACACAACACTAGACAGACAGGCTCGCCTGGTATTGATATGGGCACCCATGTAGTTGTGTGGATGTCTTGTTCACAGGTTTTGTGGTGACAGGTAGTTGAGGGGGCATAACTGTGTTATTACTGCACTGAATGACGTGATTGTGTGTTGACATGATGTAATACCTACATACTACATGCTATTCCTTCTGTGGTGAGAATGAAGCTCTGAAATCACTGATAAATAACTGGATGTTAGACTGCTTAGTGTAATTGTGTTTTGAGTCCCTTGTATCATCGGCATTTTTTTTCATGTAAAGTGGTATAATTATGCTTTTTCGCAAATTTGGCACCATCCTGGGTTACTTTCAACCTGGGCTGCTGCTATGGTGCCATTCTGCATTAGGCAAGAGTGAGGTCAATGATGCTATCCAGTGCCTCCAAAAATTTAAACCATTTGCCACCAACCATTATGTAGAGAAAATATTTTAATTTATTTGGAACTGTTTGCTTTCATTGTGAGGGAGTATTTACACCCTACTCCTGCAGGCTCATGCATCTAGGAGTTTAATTCACATGTGATGTCTTTATGTCAAGTCGCATTCTCATTTTTATTTACTGCTTAGTCCACCAGTAGGCTTCAGTGCTGAGCATATTTATTTCTGAACTGTGAGAGTATCATCATGCTGAATACATTGTGAATATTGAAGTGAATTCATGTGTTTGTTCTTATTAATTCTATGGTCGTTTAATGACCGCATTGGGATGTCTGGGCCCTCTCTTTGCAAATAATCTATTCATGAGATGTCATCACATTTACGTATAAAATTAAATATTGTGACACTAGGCGTGTGAATTGTCCTTTGAATATCCATACATAACCATAATCATTGGGAAGGGCTTACACTTAACACAGGTAGGCACAAAATGGGAATATTATACCATCGCATGCTCAAACTTCACCAAACATATGCTTCAATTCAATGAATTAAATTCAACTTATTGAATACAGAAAGTGTTCATGTGCACTTCAATGTGTCAAATCAATAGAAATTGAATAATTAATTCAAAGTATAGAAATTCTTTCACACAAGTGGCTTTACTGAATAAATATTGAAGTGGCAACTGGTAAATGTTTCGCTAATATTTCCGTTTAAAAATTACAATTAAGTTCAGTCACTTTTTTGTCCAACCTCTACAAACCATACACTATGCGGAAATAATTTGTCAAAATAAAAACAAACATTTTTTTCTAAAAGCCATTTCACATATTAAAGATCACTTCAAATTTTCATCAAATTTATTAAAATTAATTCTTTACATGTTATGCCATGTCACTCTGGCGACATTATCGCGGCTATTTTGTCTTTCAAGCCATAGAATGACTTCAATTTTCTTGAATGAAATTTTTAAGTAGCACTCCGAATTATTAAATCAGTATACATATGACGTGGCATCGGTTATCAGGGCGGGTTTGGTGATATAATTTTGCCCGGCGCCATAACTCAGTGGTTAGCTAATGAAGTAAGGATCGTACGGTGAACCTGCCGTCAGTTATTGCTTGATTATCGCGTACTTACAGTAGTACACTTCACATCGGATGGCGAGACTGTCGGCCGTCTCGTACACCTGAACTATTTTACTAAACATTGGCGATGCTTCCAAGGTTGCCCTATAATAATAATATACTATTTTACTGTTTGAGTGGTTTGTTCATCGTCCGTTCACAGATGAATAAATGCATGAATGATATGAAAAATGGCCTCAGCCTTTGCGCGGAGAAAAACAGGTGGCTTTAAGTTGATAAACGTGTTTGCGTTGAAAACTCTCCGGTGAGAGTACAGTTGCTCTCCCCTCAGTACTTAAAACAAATAAAAGCAATGTTCCGATTAATTAATTGAATACTATTTCCGATAAAAAGATTTCAGCATAATATACCGGTACTGAGGGCCTCACGGAGGAGCGAGAGACTTCCACTTCTGGTCTCGTTCAGGTGCTGAGAAGAACTAGGGCGAGCATAGATTCGGCTTCCGCTACCTGGGCGAAAGTCGAAGCCAAGTGGCAAAAAGTGAAACACAACAACCCAGAAAGATGAAATATGTGGTGAAAAATGATATCAATTAAATTAAACACAAGAAAACACAATGAATTACATAACTACCAAGTATACTATGAAAACCTCTCTGGCTGTGGCTGTCCCCTTTGTTGACATAATGTACACTAATGCAATACACTTTGTAGCTCTTTCTCTGGTGCAGATGGTGCGGTTGACCCGACTGCGGCATTCAGAGTGGGCAGAAAGGAGCTCGTGAATGCACAGTTCACGTCACATATAAAGTAAAGTATCTTAATAAAGTAGTTTATGCACATTTGGAGTAAAAAATATATTATCAGCGTAGTAAAAATGTTTTGATTTCCACAAATTACATACAGCTTATGTATGGTTTTTAGACGTTGCGAAAATAAGCTAAACTAAATTGTAATTTTTAAACTTAAATATTTTCCAAAAAATATATTTTGCTATTTTAATACATTGAATACAGCTGCATGTGTGAAAATCCTTTGAAACTTTGAAGTAATAATTTAACTTCTATTGAATTCAAACTGTTGACGGACATGTGAACACTTTTTGTATTTAATAAGTTGAATTTGAATTCAATAAAATGTTTAACCATATGAAATGAACTTAAGATGAAATATTTACAAAATTAACATGAATACTGCATTCAAGATATTGAATTCAAATATTTGAAAAATATTTGAAGGATGGCATTTCACTACATAAAACTTACTGTCACATTTCCGAATATTACACATTTTTTTAACAATATATGCAACAATAACAAATTTGAAATGCATGGTGCTGTGGGGTGTACACATTTAATCCCAGATATACGATTACAGAATAACGTTAGCTACCACTGCTGTTTTTTTATCAGTGGGGCTATCCCATTAGAGCAGGGGAGGTACAGACACTGGGCAGTCCTTGTCTTCCGAAATTAAATCATAAGTAAGGCCCAGGTTAGGGGCAGCTAGCAATAAGAGTGGTTAACAGTTCTGCACGATATAAGACTGGCACAGGACGACATTCTGCACCTTTTAGACCGTCTGCCATGCAATGCATCCACCTCAACCACTGCAACGAGTGCAATGGGTGTCATTGTCCGAACATACATATGCAGAATAGTGTAGTGTAAGAGTGGTGTACACCCATGCAAAGTTATTCTACCATTTAACCCTCCCGGTGGGTGGCAGAGTGGTATGAAAAGTTTGTCTCCGTACTAGAGGAAATGAATGAGAAAACTTTCTTAGCATTGTTGCAGGGTGCGATTGTAATTTTTAAAATAAATATTACAAAAACTTTATATATATGTGTAATCCACATGACAGGTGCCCTTAATTACCCAAATTTACCTCTTCCATTTTTCCAGCAAGTGGTTATGTTTCAAGAAAGTTGGGGGCTGCACGACATCACATGCATCACCAGACCTCCTGCTCTACCACCCTGGGATGTCGCAGTAAAAGCGAGTGGATGCACCTCCGGTCTGGGCTGCCATGCCTTAACGACAATGACTGGCCATACACATGCAAGACATGGTGGCGAAGTACGAGTTAGGCACACACCACTGTCAATGTTATTGTAAGACCAGCCCTACAATCAACTGCACGCGAACATCTGCGATGCTAAGTACAGCTCCGAACAACCACACAATGTAAACAGGATGAAGTAAGATTTGATCCAAATTTTTTGACCAACAGAATCAAAATTTTTCAAAATTTTCAACTAACAAGACTCATATGTGCGAGTTTAATTTGTGCAGGACAGGGTGTACCCACTCAAAGGTGTAATGCTTGTATTCGAATGTATCATACAGTACATGCCTATCTGTTGTCGAACTCGTTACAATGTGCAGGAGAGACTTTCAATATCAGCAATGTTCTACACCCTCGAACAAAATTAAAACTTCCACAGCTTACAGGGACCTGCTAACCAGACCAAGTTACCAACCCACACAGTAACGGACCAATGTGTGAAAGGGGTGAAAACAAAGAGGTGCTAGTGTGCAGAATGTGATCAGTGCATGTATAGAGGTGATGTTTAAAACCTGGCGATAGACTGACAGCACAAGACGTTCAGTTCACATGCAAGCAATACAAAGCGGCAGTGATCGTATTACCGTATCTGTCACACATATCCAACACACATGTGACAGATGTAAGCAATACCATGCTGCTCGCTCATTCCACATCATGGCAGATGACCTTGTCGTCAGCACTTCTCCCTCCAATACCATCTGCCCCTTACATTCTGCCACTAGCCGCATATATTCTCATGCCTATCTTTCCGCAACCACTGATTCAAGTACTGCCAACCTGTACACACAGTATTATCCCCAGCAAAGTCATTCGATCAGTGCAACCAACTTGACACCACAACAAGCCCTAATAAATTAGGTCAGCAGTAGTCACACACAGTTTATTCACATTTTGGTTTTCATTAATTGTCACCATTGCCATGCATACATCGACACTATCGCCTCGCATAATTTTATGCAGCCTGCTTTTTTGTGAATTCAACAAGCATTACTCCATCTGCTAATGTCATTCGCTTGGCAACAAGCCAGAAGACTAGTACTACACTAGGGCAAGCAACATTGACAGTCTGCATCAATGACCTTGAAACCATCACTACCACAATTGCTACTTCAGACATTAGGGATGATGCTATGCTAAGTGTACCATGACTTACATAACAGAATATTATTGTAGAACCCACAGTTCGTCGTATTCATTTTGGCCTCAGGGAACGATGTACTGTCTACAACCTTGACCAGCAGCCAGCTGATGCAGTACCAACCTTTTCATTGGCATGGTTCGACAAAAATGTTCTGCCAGAACACTAGGAAGCTTTTCAGCAACTCCACAATGAAAGTCAGGATGTGTTTTCTGCTCATGATGCATTCCGTCGGACCACAGTACCCCGACACACAATACTAGTACTTCAAGAGCAACTTATCTACAACCCACGACACTGCTATTTACTACATGAGCCAATATAGACTAGGTGCAGTGCTGTACCAGTAGGACAACAGTGGTGGACATCACATCATTTATTATGCCAGTACCAAGTTCGGCTATATGGAGCGAAGATACGGTGTCAACAAGCATGAATGTCTCACCGTGGTATGGTCCATCAAGATGTACGGTGCATACCTGGAATATAAATGTATCGCACAGACAATCAATGCTCAGCCTGGTTGCACAACATGTGCGAGGCCCGCAGCAAGCTGACAATTGGGCTCTCCCACAAATGTACTACATCATCAATTAGCATCTCCTGGGAATAGAAAACATCTTGCAGATGCACTGCCAATGTCACAGTGCACAGATATAGTGGTGCAGTACGATGCTGAATGAGAGGAAATCCTGCTGATATCCACAATGGGGCCAGTAAACGAGGTAAGCATACAGCAAATCAATGCTTCCAACAACGAACCCACTGTGCAAGCTATACCAGGATGTAGTACATGCACAGCTCGAGTGTGTACTCACCCACAAGTTCCATTAACATTGTGAAAAGCAATCCATCGAGCGTTGGCGTGTGTTAGACAGGAGACTGGAGATGTGTTAGCAAACCAATCACGATTTATGGAGGTTATAATTTCTCCCCATTGCAAGAGAATGAGTGCTACAATATGCGCACGACAGTAGTGTCACATGTATCCTGGGGATGGCGCAGACCATCTTTAATGTTAATGAATTTTTTTTGTCCCAGACTAACCCAGCAAGATTGTAAGTACATGTAGAAATATAATATAAATATCGTCGAGCTGACGGAGTGCAACAACAGCAAGTACTTACTGTTGCACTATTTATACCTTTTGACGAGACTGTAGGCCGTCTCGTATGCCTGAAATATGCTATGAAATTGTGGATGATGCTACAAAGGGTGTAGTAACCTACAATTAATAGACACATGTTTAACTTTGTAAAGCGGTTTATTCAGTGTTCTTGCTTACAGGTTAATAATGCATGAAAATGGACCCAGCACTTATGGCCTGTCGGTGACCTTAGCGTGAAATAAACGTGATATTTTATTGATATGCGATAGCGTTAAGCTCTCTGGCGAGAGGGTGGGTGGCTCTCCCCTCGGTACTTTAAATAAATATATCAAATGTTCCAGTTGATTAAGTTAATATTGCATTGAAGTGACTACAGCCTAATTGATGCTACCGAGGGGGCTCGCAGAGCGGGCGACAAATGCCGCTGGTCTGGTCCAAGGGTTGAGACGAACTGACCGAGTGACCTCGTTTTCCGTCAAGAGTGACGAGAACCAAAGTCAAATGGCGAATGATAAAACATAACACGAAAACTGTGTGATATGATTGCAATGGTGAATAATTGTATAAATTACATGAACACATTGGTGACACCCCCATTTATTAACAAATGTCTGTTAATATTGAAGTTGTGAAGTTGATGGGGCGTGTCACTCCACTAAATGACATGTTACAAGGATGGAGGCCTTTATAGGCAATCTCTCTTTTAGAAAATATAATTGCTCTTATAAAAATACACATGAAATACGTTATTATGTTTTCTTGTAAAAAGTGTTTGAATTTCATTACCTGTGACGTGTCTGAATTTCATTGGCTATAGTGTTGCCAGGTGGCTGTCTCCTGAAGGGATGGACAAGTCCACCTGGGCAAAGGGGTGTGGAATGCCATGCTAGATTGCTGTTAACACAATAAAACACACCCCTGACAACGGTGACTGTGTTTAATGTGTTTGTAAAAATGCTGTACACTACTGGGTGACACTTTGGGGCACTTAGCACTTCAGCTTTGGCCTACAAGCAAATTCGATGCCACTTGGTGGTGCGTCACATTGTATGTCGTGGTGCGAGTTGCTATGATCCAACGACCAATTTTCAATGCGCTAAATGGCTGTGACTTTGGGGTAAACACAGTTTCGGATCACCTATCTATTTAATAAAAGAGTTACCTCTTGTAATAAACGAGTAGGGTGGTCTCTTGTGTTGCGTAATCCTTGTCGGCAAGAAGGAGCAAGTTCCGTTCTTGTCGTTCTACACTACGCACTCTTGGCCTGGTGTAGTTGGTGCAGCCCGGTGTACCTGGTGTAGTTGTGTCTGCAGCATTCAGAGAGGGCACAAAGAGCTCGTGGATTCGTGATTCATGTCATGTTGTAATTGCTTTCATATATTGCAAAATATTTCAGTAGTATGTTCAGCGAAGCAACAAACTGGGAAAGACAGCACTAGCCACAATCCATATTATATTTCTGAATAAGTCGGTTATCAACACATGTAATATTTACATGTAATTTGCCAATGCAAATTAACATAAAAGGGTTTCTGGTGTATTTTAATTAGGGTAACAGTATTAATGCATGTTTTTTTTATTAAATAGTCTACGTATTTTCTGCACATTTCAGGGAAAATTTCGGTTGACTCCACAATACTGTTTCAGTTTTTGGCGTCTAGCTCTTGTCGGGAGCGGACGTACGCCATTTCACTCCGGGGCCTCCAATTAATGCACTGTTCTTCTAGCTTGCCATTGGTAATTAACTCTTCTCTAGAACTTAACTTCACTTTTTTTCGCTTTGGCCTGTAGACAGTGCCGCTCCCAACTCTGCCAGCTGCAATCGCACCAGGAAGATAACTTTATTATAATTATTTATCATAGCCACATGCCTTTTTACAGTGTAGGTGAGTATAACACCATTGCTGCTAGAGTTACATCCGTGCCTCATTAAAGGGCATTACAGTAAGTAAATCCATTGCACTCCAAACTGTGTGTGTTTTTCTATCATTGTCGGGCATTTCTGTGCCATGTAAATTATGTGTGCACTTCGCACTGCATTACTGCAATTCTTAAATGCTATAAAAACCTACTGTTTCTCTAGTGTATAAGATAAATATACAACAATCTCACTCAATGTTAAATGGTGTGTAAGAGGGCCAACACTCTCGTTTAGGTAGGCATAACTGGAATATTGCATCATTACAATGACACCACCTCGTCACAGAGTGATCTCAGAAGAGCCACATGGGCGAATGGCCAGCACCCTATCTGAGTCTCTTGCTCTATGCACCAGCTGTATAGCAGTCAGGGTAGCCAGCTACTACGGTGGCCCGCGAATGCTACTCTGGTTGATCTCAGTCGATGTGGCCAGCCATATAGTTTACAAACAGTTTATGTGGGCTTACCAGAACTGTATTCTAATTTTGCATCACACCCCAGGGATGTTCCCTCCCAGTGAAGATTGCAGGCCGCACCAGTATAAAAATACTTAATTTTCCATGCCTGCATGGTATTTTTAAACAACACTTAGGATAATGCAAATCTCTAACCCCAACAGCATAATAAACTTGATTAAAGCTTGAATCAAACTTGACATGACAATCCTGTAAGCTTGAATTAAGCTAAGTAGTATCCACAGTACAAATTTGTAGCAGGCTTAATTACTTACATTTGCCACAAACTTTCCTTGAAAACCTACAAGCACAATTCAAGCCACCTGCAAGCTTGCCTTTAGCAAGTATATACCAGTTATAAGAAGTTAGCCTTTAATCAAGCTTGAATCACACATGATATGAAAAAAAACTTCTGGGAAAGAAAATTCAAGTTAAATGGCATGCTTTCCTCAAGCTTACATGTTGTCTGCATGACTGCATAACTAGTGTGTGTTTGTAACATCCTCATCTATGTGATGCTTGCCACATCCCTCCTCCCCACATCTACGACCTGTCCTCTACTGGGGACATGTCGACCCGATCATGGTGGTTACACATCCCTGACTCCAGCACTGGCGATGTGTGCTAAAGAACACTCTGCCTTCGCCACTCTCCAAGCACCACTGGAGTATGGTGGGAATCCAATTCCATGATGTCAAGAGACATATTTTAAGGGTGTGATAACTTGGGTCTACCACTACTACCAAGAGAAGTCCCCAGTAAGAATACGACAAGGTAAATACACTGAAGAGCTAAATAAAACTGGTACACCTGCCCCCAGAGCACGCAGAGGTGCCGCAATACGACATGGCATTGACTGGACTAATGTCTTGACGTGAACTGCGCGTTCATGAGTTTATTTGTGCCCACTATGACTGCCGCAGTCGTGTCCACATACCAGACACACCACACCGACAAGCTTGTGGGCAGAAGTGAGAGTGTGCATAATATCATCAGTGTAATTGCATCAGTGTTTCTTATGTATTCAGTGTATATACTTAATAGCATAACTGTCATCATGGCAGACAGTCGACACAGCCACAACCAGAGACATTTGACATTGTACATTTGGCAACACTGTGGCTGGTACAATGGAAACATTAAGAATTAATATAATCATTTTTATTGTGTATTTGTTTAAGGGAAAATTATGTGGTATTAGGTTAGTTAAATTCAAGGCAATTTAATCTCATAATCATTTTTTAGTGTATATTGTGTTTCATCGTTTCGCCGTGTGGCGTCGCCTGCGCTCAGGTGGCAGAAGCCGGCGCATGCTTCCTCTCAGTTCTCTTCAGCACTTCAAAGCATCCAGACGTGTAAGTCTATCGCTCCGCAGAGGCCCTCAGTGCGGACATCATCAGTTGAACTGATACTCATTGGCATATATATCACAAACAGAATCAATGTTTTTTTTGTTATATCGCCGAGGGGAGAGCGACGTGATTCTTATCGGAGAATTTATAAGTGCAATGGCGTTTCACATTGTAATACTACATGGTCGCTCGCAGTTCCAGTTCAATAAGGCCACGTGTTTTTGTACCATAGTTGTGTGTGTGCATCAAGGAGTCTCAGGGAATAAATAACTCCACAAGCATCGTTCGTAAGTGTTTTATTTGTAACTAAATTAAGGCGTGCGAGACGGCCTACAGCCTCGCCATCGTGTGTGACAGAGTTTTAACCAGAGTCCCCTAGGCCGTCGACCGAAATGACTCTCATTTCATCAGCTCACCGCAGAGCTGTGTCGCCAGGCACATATTTATTACATTCTCAACTCTGGTAACACCGCCCGTCAAGTTGGCTTTACCAACTCGGGACAGGAAATTCACAGAGCCAGTACTTGACCACGTCAGTCTGAAGATATGCAGGAGGTAATTCACACCATGAATCCTGCAGGGCAGTCCACAAATCCAATATGCACCAATTTGAGAAAGGGTTGCACGTCTGTCACATTTAATGATTCTCGTCAGTCGTCGTTTGTCCCGTTATTTCACAATATTTTTCCGGCCGCACCAATGTCGAAGATTTTATGTTTTACCGGATTCCCGATATTCACATTACACTCTTGAAATGGTCGTATGCGAACATCCAAATGTTATAGTTGCCACGAAGATGCTATGTCCCATCTCTTGTGTGCCGACTATAACACCACGTTCAAACTCACTTAAATCTTGATAAACTGCCATTGTATCAGCAGTAACCGATCTAGCTGCCGACCGCATCGCATTACTCTGATTGATTCCATACCTCTGTTATTTGCATACGCACGCCTATACCAGTTTTTTTGCTCTTCAGTGTAAATGTAGTGAGGGGGTCACGATGTTTACAGTGATCCAGCAACCTCTCATGTGTCCCCAAACCCCTTCCCCCTTTTTTTCATGATGACACCCAATTGCATGTGTTCTGTGTGAACTGTGAGTGTGTCATCGACCCTACAAAGCCTATAAACTTATCTTTGTTTTTAGGTTAATCGAGCATCGCTACCTACACCTCTCCCAGGGTGAGAATGGACTCGCCCATCACAAGTCATCCACTGTCAGCCTTTAATTCACTGAAACAAGGGTGCAATATGTTGTAATTGCATTAATATATTTTCAAGTTAACATTCCCTTTAGCTGTCTGGGATAGTAATGCGGACGTCGTCGGCGACTATGTTAAGAAAAATTATAATATTACACAATATTCCTATTTCGAATAGAATGGGCGACTGCTCACTGGATGAACATGAAGTCACAGTTCTCAGGATCGTGGGCCGAACGACCACATGTCTATATTCCCTGACACACACAGTACAAATTTACAGGAAATTGTAATATAGAGCCAGGGTATTCAGGCTCCCCAGCACCTTAGTATTACCTTTTACCTTATAAATGAAGGATCCCTCATTGAGGTGTCGATGACTTCTTGGATACGGACAGGGCCCGAAATACAATACTAAATGAGAACTCACAAGTTTCTGTTAACTCAAGTAAATTGTGTGCCAAATAGTGTACACAGTTACATGTATACAATGCAAATTAAAGTGGACCTGAATCAAAAGGCGTACCAGCATATGTTACTGTACAAAAAGGCCAATAATGGCGCGAAATCATACAATAGTAATTAAACCTCTATGGTCGGTATATTGACCTGACAAAGAGGTGCTACGAACGCGGGGAAGACTGTTGGTAAACTGAATAAAAAGTTGCAGTAATTTACGTTAACCCATTGCAATAAAGTGTTCAGAACAATGTATGAAAGTCCCCCGCGATGCGATGCACGTGCAGCACCTAAGAACCATGAAATCAGATTGCTGGGGGTAGCATGGGCGAACTGCATCCTAGTCGAGAGCTCACACCATCACCTGAGGTATCTTAATTTACTGACCTCTTTATATAAACATGTAAAACATACAGAAAATAGGACCCTTCAACGTTCGGGATGGACATCCCTTAACTTGATAGTTCAGCGTTCTTTCTTAAGCACTAATTTAAATACAAAACGTGATTATGTGGTGCCTTGCAGAGCACATGGGAAATTTAGTTCTTTTAAGTGTTGGAGCACTCTACAACCGGAATGGTCAGGTAGAAAGAAAGACTAATTATTTCCCACATCACTAATTGGCTTGATTAGAGACACAATTTCACTCGGAAAATTATATATAACACTTCAAATACCCTAGTCTTGCTACTCTACACCTCATTAAATATGCATGTGGCATGCATTTATTCGGCGATTACTTCGCATATCCCCTAAGGGCGAATTTCACCAACATTTGCCCATGGGCGATACATTTTAATGCTATTTAATACACATTATAAAACTTGATTATCATCCTAATTACACAGACCTCTCTAGGAACAGCAGAGGCACTCTATTGGATCATTCGGTATCGGGTCATGACCCGTTCTCAAGTGAACGATGCAGATACGAATCGGGACGCACAACGTGCATATGCCGTGGGCCCCAATGGTACAACGACTGTGGGCTAATGACGTGATGACAGTGGCCATGCCAGACCACTCAGGAGTGGTCCACATCAAAGTGTATAAGTAACACATTACATGTTCAGCTAAGCAGCAGACAGAAAGACAGCCCCAGCCTAAATCCAAATTATGTTGCTGAATAAATATTATACCACCACATGTAATTTTTACATGAAATTTGCTTATAAAAATTAACATAAAAGGATTCCTTGTGTATTTTAATTAGGGTAAGTGTATTTGTGCATACAGGTTTTTTTTTATTAAAGTGAGACCTTGTTTTCTGAACTAACTGGCACACATTTTGGGGGTAATTTTGGTGTACTCCACCATGTTGTTTCTGATGTTTGCATCTAGCCTTCGACGGGAGCGGACACGTGCTGCATGTCTCCTGGTTTTCAAAATTTTGTACTTGTCACTTAGTTTGCCATATGTAATTAACTCTTTTCTGGAACTTAACTTCACTTCTTTTTCGCTTTACCCTAGCGATAGTGCTGCTCCCAATCCAACCAGCTCAAAATTGTGCCAGTGATGTAACTTTAACTTAAATCTTTATCACTACTGTGTTTCTTCTTTACAGTGTAGGTGAGTAGAGCGCCACATCTGTTACACCTATGTCAGGGCCTCATGAGAGGGTATTACAGTGGGCAAATCCATTCCATTCTATTCCTTGTGTTTTTTTTTATTTCAGTTTCAGCTGCTTTGCAACCATGCCAATGTTTGGTGCTCAACCCAATGTGTTACAGATATCCTAAAATGGCAAATCAAACTACTCTGTTTCTGGCAGGTGAGATGGACATTCAACAATTACTCTGAACAATTAGTGAAGTATGAGAGGGCCAAAACTCTCGATCAGGTAGGCGTAACAGGAATATTGTATCATTAGGACGACATCACCTAGCAGCGAGGTGTTTTCAGGAGAAACACATGGACGAGCGTCCCACACCCTACATGAGTCTCTTGTTCTGGCGCCCTTTAAAATTATCCAAAACTTTTAAAATCCAAGTACTGGAAGTTTAACCTTCCTTCTTTCCGCACCTGAGACCTTGATATCCTGTCAAATAGCCTGCCCAAACGTGATTGCAATTTCTTTATGATAATTTCCTACACCATTTTCTGCAGCAAACGGCTTTTCATTCCTTGTCGCTAATTCCTTCCTATGTTAAATTGCTACATTACAATTTCCTTTGCGATGCAAAACCTGTATTTTGCCTGACCTGAGTGTATGAACCTATCCTTATTATGGTAGGTGAAATTTTAAATGTGTTAAGTTTTACTGTGATAAATCTTGTGTTTTCGGCCATCATCTTAAAATTCCCGGCCAAAATTCCTGCACACCAAATTTACAATTTCCACTCCATCGGTAGGTGGTTCCAGCATCAGCTCACAAAGATTCCGCACCAGTGTGGCAAATGCAACAGCAACATGGCATCCATCAGCCAACCATGTCACTACCCAGCTATAAAATGGTAACACGACGAAACACCGCTATCTGAAGGAGCACCATGCAACTCCCCTCTCTCTGCCTGCTGGGCATGACATGGTGGTGACTGCACTTAACACAATGTGTTGCACATATTTGCATGTGTGCCTGGTTAGTCCGGGCAGAAAGAAATGTTCACGCTTATTGCGAATTGATTGCTCCGTCCCCGGTTGACTAGCTACANGGGGGGGGGGGTACCCACACACCATGGTTAATGGGTGAACATGTTTCTAAATGGCCATCTATTTCACATTTGCACCACATCACAGTATATTTCACATACAGTGAGGTCATTGTTAGTGGCATTGATGTGGCGATGGCTTACCTCACTCAGTGGTGCTCATATTGTTTTCGAAATATCTCCTGCCACTCTGCATTGTCCTGCACCAAGACTTCGGCGCATGGTGACCTGGAGGGTGTGTCTGATAGCTGGTTTTCGCTGCCAGGGACATGAGCCATGACAAAGTAGTAAGCTTGAAGGAGCAATTCCCACCGGGTCAGCTTGCTGCGTGCCTCGCGTATTGTGTGGATAAGTGGTTGTTGGTGCGAAGCATTAAGTGCTGGTACTCCATGTAACACTAGGTACTTCTAGATGGACCATACCACTGCTGAGCATTCATGTTCGTTGTCGTCGTACCTCTGCTCAGTTGGTCCGAACTTGAAACTAGCGAAGTCAATGATGTTACGTTCGCCATTGTCACCACACTAGCAGAGCACTGATCCGAGTATTTCTTGGCTAGCTAGCATCGGTCTGCAGGTACATGCGTTTTGTGGCGACTTATCTCGTAAAGATTGGGCAAACTCGGAAACATGACTTGATATGCTGGAAGGCATCGTCAGCAGGCCCATCCTATTGAATTTGCCACTAAGTTGACAGCAGGTCGGTAGTGGTAAGGTGATGATGGCAAAGAACTGGATTCGCTCCCAGAGCCAGATTATTAGTCAAAAGAACTTCCGAAGATGCTTGCACATACATGGTAGTGGGTAATCGTCAATCAGACGAGTTTTGGTTTGTTGCCTACTTCGTCGAGGATGTGCTCCGGGAAGTCGATCCTGGTATTTCCGAGGTGTAAGTGCTCCTCCCAACTTGCCGATCATATCACCAGGTCACCGAGGTAGGCGAGTTTGAATTTGCCGACGAGGCCACCCAACACTCTGGCCATTATTGCCTGGAAGGTGGACAGTGCACACTTCAGTCCGAGCAGCATGGCGTAGAACTGAAAATGCTTGCCATCGGCGGCCGAGAAAGATGTCTTGCCAAGGTCTTCGAGTTTGATGGGCACTTGCCAATAGCCACTTTTAAGGTCAAGAGATTACATGACCTTGGCTTGGCCTAAGGAACTGAAGGTATATTTGGTGCTGATGTATGGTAGTAACACACTCAGTGGTGGATTTACACATTTGCCGCCAGTAGGCTATTCAAATTTTGCCGCCCTACCGACCTCTACAATTGGGTACCCTAGTTCACAATCATTTTAATTTAAAATTTTTTTGTCAATGAAATTGTAACTTTAAGATTTGTGCACTATCGTCCTAACTACACCACCTTTTCCCCGTAATTAGTATGATTGTGAACTAGGGGATCGATGTGTCAGTTTCTAGATTATTTTTACAACCCAACGATTTAGTTAAGATTGCACAAGAAATAGTTTTTGGGTATATTTCTGAGCTAATAAAAGCTCAATCATGTACTGCTAATAAGGCGGGGTAAGGTATGCCTCAATACTACTTACACAATAATGTACATTCGGTAAACGTAATTAAATAATTTTTATTGCGCTTACTTACAGTTTAAAAACAATATATTCAATTATCTGGTAACAATCCGGCTGATGATGTCAAGGAAATTCAATTAATTAAGTTATGAAAGTTTTACAATACCTTCTTGCGCGATTTTCTATTGGCAAAATCATCAATTATATCGTCGTTTGAAATATTGTTCATTAGTTCTGACTCTATGCACAAAAGAGCTAAGGCATTTAGCTTTTCTTGGCTTAAGGTAGATCTAAGATAACTTTTCGCCCGTTTTAAGCAAGAAAAGCTTCTCTCACCCGAACAAATTGTCGCTGGTGTACATAGAGATATGCGAACTGCTATATCCAAGTTTGGATAAACGTTTTACAAATTCTGTTTTCGCAGGAACGAAGATAGACTTTTCAATGATCCAGAATCTGGTTTTACCAAAATTCTTTCAGAAGAAAGGTGGCATTGAAAATGTATACATTCTTGAACTAAGTCAGTCTCTAAATCATTAGGATGCATTTCTTCCAAGAAAAGGGCTTTTTCCGTAAGGGTTGATGATGACAATTCACTCATTTTGGTCAGAAATGAAAACTTTTCATTGAACCTGTTGTAGGCCTCCTGCCGTTTTTCTAATTCGTACACGAGTCTATCAATGAGGACGAGAAATGTGTTAACCCTGAAAGTATCACTCGCAGTCATTATCATTTCTTCATTGGGTGTTTCATCATTTTTTTTTTTTCCTTTTCGGTTGTCTTTTTCCCATGTCTTTTGTATACTGCTTCGAACGCGCTTAATTCCATCGCCTTTTTTTTCGAAATACTTAAAATTTTCTCGTTCAGCTACGAGAAACTTGCAAAGAGATTCGTAAAGATCGGCAACAGTGATCAAATCTACGGTAGAAGCCTGAATTTGAACATTCACTTTGTTTATTCTTTCCAAAAAAACATTCCACACAACAACCATTACCGCCGTTTCCAGTTTTTCTAAATTCAAAAGTATTCCCGTCGCTTCGTTTCGCGTTACAGGCTTTTCGGTACAATCATCCTTGATTGATTCCAAAGTTTTAAGGACTTCGTGCCAACAATCTCTCAAACTTCTACATGCGTCCTCTCTAGCTGACCAACGTGTCAGATTTACTCTCTTTAGCGTTTTCCCTTTCCCGATTTCAGTCATTAATTTTTGCCAGCGCTGTGTCGAACTTACAAAAAAAACTTAGATTTCATGAAGCAACATGAAGAAGCGACAAGCTTCTGTGCAAGATTCAGCAGCCGCAGTTGCCACTAAATTTAAAGAGTGGGCAGAGCAAGGAACAAAAAAAGCAAAAGGTGCTTAGCTTTGAATTTGAGCCTGTAAGCCATTGTACACACCATACATGTTCGCGGCATTATCATATGATTGTCCACAACAGTCTTCAATATTTTTGTCCAGTGTTTTGAGTTGCGAAATAATGGCAGAAAACATTTCTTCAGCTTTATGTCCCACTGAGGGCAAAAACTTGAGAAATCTTTCACAAGGTTCGCCTGTTTCCAAAACGTATCTAATGACGAGGGTAAGTTGGTTTACTTGTGCTATATCTGGTGTTGAATCGATGATTAGGGAAAAATATTTCGCCCTTCTTATCTCGTCTCCAATGTGTTTTAAGACTTTATGACCCATCAAGAGAATAAACTCATCGCAAACGGTCTTTGATAAGTAACTGGTAGTTCCAGATCCTTGATTCCCAAATAGTTCAATATGACTGGCTAAAAAAAGGATCGAATTCAGCTAACAGTTCCAAAATCATACAATAATTTCCGTTATGCGGATCACCGAACTTTTCATTTTTTCCTCTGAAAGCGAGGCCTCTTGAAAACAGTCGCTTCACTACGGCAACAACCCTCTTCAGAACGTTTCTCAAATAAGTAATTTTAATCGATCTGGACATGCAGTAAATTATCGACTCGGCCATCAATCTCACTTCTAACTTTCGAACTAACGATACTAGATTTATAACGCGCAGAGTTTTCATGCTGAGCTACTCGGTGTTCTGCATTTTTCTAGTCATTAAATCCTTCGTTCTCAAACTGAGTCTTATTCTCCAATGGACCGAATGCCAAACAGGGCCCGCAATATACAGATATTTTACTTTCAAAACAAACCAGCCAATTTCGGTCATTCACTTCATTATTTTTCATTTTTCTTTGGAAGATACTCACTGGCAAGAAACGACGCTGATCAGCATATATTTTTTCACTTTTAGAGAAGTCACAAGACTTGTTTTGATCGAAGCCGTACCTTGCGATAATCTCCCTTAAGGTATCGTTGATTTCCCATAAAGCTGGATCTTTGTTTAGATTTACTGTTGTTTGCACTTGGTCATTACTTAACGTCTGATTCTGATACGCATCTTCAATTGTTATACTTATTGATGATTCCTCTACCGCCTCTACGTCAAAAACATAAATATCCGTTTTTTCAAAAGTAGATGGTTCAACAGATGACTGTTGTTGTTGGGCCGCAGAGTTCAAATCCGTTTCATCTTTTCCAGATTGTATTGTGTCAGTGCATGTTGTTGAAGTTCCTGGTCTTTCAACACTACTTCCACTTCCACTTTTAAAAAAACTGTCAATTTTTATCGTTTTACGGATAATCTGTTCTTGTTCTTCTTTTTTCATTTTGGCCTTCTTTTTATACTCAGCTCCACTAAGTCGCTTTCTCCCATCACTCCTTTTAACAATTTCTTGGATTCCAAGATCTGAAATAAAAAAGATTACATTGGGAGTTTTATTTCTCGTACATCCTTTGTTCAGACTTCAGACATTGAATAATTACCTAACATAAGTACAATAAATTTATTTAAGTATGATATAACAAAAAAAATCGAAATTTCTTTGCATAACTTCCGAAACAGCTATTTGTCAAGTTAAATTACGTCTTACTGATTCGTTACGGATGATTTATTGTAATATATTATGATTACTTACCTACTATAAGTTTCTACGCACCGGTGATATTATGCTATGAAATTATTCATACAATCCACGAAACCCTTTGAAAAATTACAGCACACAACCAGAAAAAGTAAATACGGGACGGGACTTGCCCGTTTGTATTGCCAGCCGCCGCTCTATATCTATCTCTCTCGAACTCAACGCCACCACGCGGCGTATGTCTACAACAGCACGACCCCGCTTCGGCTCCCGCGGCGGCCGCGCAGCGCTGCTCTCGTGCAGTCAATTCGGCCAGACACACTTAGCGAACAGTCATGTCACTCGTTCCCGCGCCGCAACCAAATGCGACTATGCAAATTGTTGAACAATTTATCTAAGTGGTGAAACATTTTACATGTTGAATTGTTTGTGTGGACCTAATAACATTTAGGTGTATAAATATGAATCTTTTTAATTTCTGTAAGACATAAAAAAAAAATTTGGCCCCAAATTTGCCGCCCCTAAAATCTGCCGCCCTAGGCTCCAGCCTACTCAGCCTGCTGGTAAATCCGCCACTGAACACACTACATATAACTTTGTTCACTGGCCGAAAATCTATACGAAACCTCCACAAGCCATATTTTTTAGGTGCCAGTGTTATGGTGGAATTGAATTCACTGTTAGTTGTTTCAATAACACCATTATTCAATATTTCTTGAATGTTGTTTAATATTTTGTGTTTGGCATGGTAAAAAACTGCGTGGTGTGGTAAATAACTGC
Organism: Clitarchus hookeri; assembly: GCA_002778355.1. NCBI lineage: Eukaryota > Metazoa > Arthropoda > Insecta > Phasmatodea > Phasmatidae > Clitarchus > Clitarchus hookeri. Next base: position 536,623 of record NQII01000001.1, read on the forward strand.
ATGGTTGTGTGTATATGGTCTGTCTTGCACTAGTGTTATGGCATGCTTAGCTACTGTAGTTCGACGAATGGCATTGTGTGCTGAAAACATATCTCGGCGCTTGTCAAGGAGCTTCTGAAAAGCTGCCTGGTGACTGGGTGGTATATTGTCGTCAAAATCCGCTATTGAAACAGCTGGTACTCTATCGGGTGGTCGCTGGTCAAGGTTATATACTGATGTGGTCGCGAGGTTACCCAGGGATAGTTTGATGTTATATTGCCCAGCACCATAACTCAGTGGTGAGCTAATGATGAGGTCGTCCGGTCGACGGCCCATGGGGATCCTGGTAATCCTCCGTCAGTTGGTTGATGAATTGTCACTTACTTAATGTTGCACTTTTGTAACTGATGACGAGACTGTAGGCCGTCTTTTACGCCTGAACTATGCTACAGAAATGCGGGTGATGCTACGAAGGATGCCCTACAATGAATTGACACCAATTTCACTCGGTTGAGCGGTTTATCCACTGTCCTTCCTACAGTTGAATAATGCGTGAATGATATATGGTAATGGGCTCAGCACTTATACGGCGAGAAACACGTAGTCTTATATTGAGACACGACTGTGTTAAACTCTCAGGTGAGAGGGCGGTTGGCTCTCCCCTCAATACATTAAAATAACACAAGTGTTCGGGTTGACTAATATATAACTATTGTAGTGAAAATGATTGCAGCTTACATGCTGGTACTGAGGGGACTCGCAGAGCGGGCGACTGACGCCGCTGGTCTTGTTCAGGTACTGAGACGATCTGGGTGAGTCATGTCTGCTGCCGCCACAAGTGGCGACAACCAACACCAAATGCAGAACAATGAAACATTACATGTACACTCTGTGATGTGATTATGATGATGAAAAATTGTAAAAATTAAATTTAAGACATTGGTGACATCCCCGTTTATTAACAAATGTATGTCAATGTTAAAGTTGCGAAATGGACGTGTAATGTCACCACGCTGAATGACTTCTGACAATGTTGGAGGCCTTTATAGGCAATCTCTATTTAGAAAAAAACATAATAAATGTTATACAAATACACATTACATAAGTTATTACATTTTATCCTAAAAGTGTTTGAATTTCATTTCCGATGACGCGTTGAATTACACTGGCTACAGCATTGCCAGGTGGCTGTCTCCTGAAGAGTTGGACGAGTCCACCTGGGCAAAGGGGTGTGGAATGCCATGCTTGATTTCCATTTATACAATAAAAAAACACCCCTGGCTATAGTCGTGAATGTGATGACTGGGTTCAATATGTTTATAAAAATTCTGTACACTACTGGATCACACTTTGGGGCACTTATCTCTTCAACTCCGGCCTACCAGCCAGTTAATGTCACACGGTGGTGCAATGCGTCGTATTCAGCTGTGCGAACTGCGAGGACGCAACGACCAATTGCCAGTGCACCCAATGGCTGTAGCTTTGGGGTAAACACTATTTCGGATCGCCTACCCATTTATTAAAAGTGTCACCTCTTGTAAAAATTGAGTAAGAAAGGCAGTCGGTCGAGTAGCATAGGGCCGTATGCAGAGATCTTCCTTTTCTTGTTCTTCAAGGCTTCCTTCCAGAAGGAAGGCAGAAGGAAGCCTTTGCTCCTTTACTTAAAGTATCGTGCAAAGACCCAAAAAGTCTAGTCGTTCCTTTCCTTACCGAAGGAAAGCCTTGTCTCGTCCTTTTCGCGAGGAAGACCGATCATGTACCGAAGATACACGAACTTTAGTGACATCATGGAAACGTCATAGTTAACAGCCAATAGGAAGAAGTGCAATATTTTGTGTACCTAAATGTTCTTATGTAGTCTATGGTGATGATATATTGTTTTGATTTTGAAAAATTTCATCAGGTGGAAGGTTTGAGCGTTTTTCAATTAATGAACGAAACATTTTATTTGGGCTCGTTCGTACTTATGCGAACGTAATCGAAAATAAGAAAACTGATTGCAGTAACCTGACTGCCAAAAAGGAGGCATGGGTCCAAATAGAATGCCAATTCAATTCGCATCCTGATGTTACCAAGGTAAGGAAGTATTGCATTTTAGTTCATTTGTTTGATATGCAGTATCACCTGTAATATAAATATAAACCCTTACAGACAATGGTAAACAGTTCATTGCTTGTACGTACGTGTGTTACGAAAATGTTTCATGTTCTGTTGACCATAATTGTATGATTCTATATATTAATACGGGAGAATAGCAGCTGTTTGCATGTTCATACCACAGCAGGGTAAGATCAGTAATCTAAAGCGAATTGTTTGCAATAACATCTGAAAGTAAGCATATTGTAGCTACATTTTACAACCGAAATACATGTGAATATCAAACACAACTTCAGTGTGTTGGCATAAGCAACCTGGAAATAATGGGCAAATATGTATTAATACAATGGTGACATGTTAATTATGAATGAAAAAGTAATTTGACAGGATCTTTTGAGATGTACGTATACAATTAGGCACAATGAAAGAAGTCTGTGTGCATCATGTAAGAATCCTTTGATGCATGTCAAATAATGTATATTAAACATTACAATGTACATTATTATTATTAGTGCACTATCCAATTGAGTACATACTTGCCATATGTTTGCTGAAGCTGGGGCTACAATTCATTTATCACAGAATATAGCACACAGACAGTTCTGTGTAAGTTTCGTTAAGTGATAATTGAAACAGAGTTATGTATTGTTTGTATGTTGTCTGCCCTCCAAATTATTGTATGTAATAACTGTTTTCAAGTAATGTACGTTTTGTTACACTTTGCAGCGTACCACTGCCCATCTGAAGAAATGCTGGGACAATGAGAAAACCAAGCGGAAGAAAACCCAGGCTATTGCCACAAGACAGCGAATGGCCACTGGGGGAGGACCTTTTGTAAACGATCCTGTCACAGAACCAGAGCTGGAAATAGCTTTGGGCGGTTTACTACATTGTGTGGATGATGCGTTAGACTGTAACACAATAGTTTCTGCAGAAGGTGACGCTTGTGTAGAAACTATTATGCCACAGTCTAGCGAGGAAGGCTGCATCTCTAATGCCTATTGTGATCAATTTACTTCTGGCAAATCGCTGGTAGTGAGTGCACCAGAAGAGGCCTCTCGGAGCATGATTCCACCAACACCTGTATCTGGTTCACGTACTAGGCAAAGCTCTTGACGTATACCAACCATAGATGTGGAGTTGGAGTGTAGGATTTCAAACCTTGAGCGTTCAGACAGACGTGCACGAAAAGTCCTAGCAATGCAACAGGCTGAAAACAGGCTTCGAATGAGGGCAAACAAGGCATTGGCAGAGGCTGAAGAACAGCATCTTGCCAATGAACAAGCAGAGGCAGCTCGGGCAGTGCGACGTGAGGAACGGGCAATTCAATGAGAATTGCGAGCAGAAGAGCACAGGGAAGAGCTTCATGTGCAGCAGATGCAACATGCTGAGGAACTGCACAAGCTACGCAAGGAACTCCTCACAGAAGCAAATGATGATGTATTGTAGAAACAACTTGTGAAGTTGTTTTTATGATTCACCATTGTATGCATGTTGTGACATGGTTATAGGTCTCCTGGGGAACTCTCCATGTAAAAAAAGAGTAACGCATTGCGTGCTGTACCTCCAGATGTTTACCACCAGTGGTAGATCTCTAAGGTGATGTGGAAACTGGCACAGAATGGATAACCATTATCAGGTCAGTGCTTTCTTGTTTAATTTTAAGTTATTAAATGTGCATGACAGGTATTTCACAAGCTCTTTGAATGCTATATATATATATATTTATTTATTTATTTAACTGTATAATTCTATAGATCCCATATGACTATATGAGCCATCACAGCCCAGGTGACATGGAGCAAGTTAATATAGTACACTATACACACACAACATAGTTAACGATAAATCAAACCATACACAAAAACAATACAAGCTTTTCCAACATAATAATCCAATTAATAAAACATTACAAAAACATATGTGTGTAACCAATTGTAACCCTAATTCAATGCAACATAAATGTATGTGCGGCATTCTCTACTGGGGCGTTCTCATTATATCATTTTCTTATGTCTATTCATTCCATGTTTAATAAACTACTTTTTTCCTATTCCATTTGTTTTGAGCGTTACATTTAGGCTATAATTGTACCATTATCTGCACTATATTCTTGTTTTAGTTATCCATTTTTCCACCTTGTGTACATAGCGTGGCCTAAGGAAGCATTTCTTTATTTATGTATAACTAGTAGATATCCCTTTACATACGAGTACTTTCACTCAATGTCTACTGTCATGCTTATTGAATATTGTATTTATAAACATTGTTTCGGTAATTATTAAGTTTAGGGGCTTTTCTTTAAAAATAAAAGTAATTCATGGAAAATGGTATATTTCCACTCTACTAATGATGCAGAACACAAATATACTAGGGGCATTAACGTCCAACTAATTTTGTAATATGTGCTCACCTAACCCCATGATGGGTGAATCACTATTTTACATTTATAAACTAACCTAGGATTGTTGGGTTTTACACTAACCTACCTAGGAATATTTGGATCTTACACTAATCTAGGATTATAGGGTTGTACACTAACCTTGGATAGTAGGGTTTTACACTAACCTAGGCTGTTTGGGTTTTACACTAAACTACAAATGTAGGATTGTAGGGATTTAAAGGAACCATAAAACACACCAAAATATGGTAAACTGACTCACCTATGTAGGGGGCTGGTATAACTCCTCTGACATTAATAGACGTAAACAAATATATTTCGCAAGTTGTTTAAATATGTTCTACGTATTTTAACATTACGCCCTCTTTAATATGAACAACGTAAGCTGTGCAGAACCCATTAATGCAACCTTTGTTGGTCTAGGAAGTTTCGTTCAGAAATGTAAACAAACTGGCTATACCTCTAATTTCGCAATTTTGTTCAATTTGTTTAAATATGTTGTACTTATTTTAAAGCTACACCCCTAGTATGTTCGTTTTCTGCGTGATCAGTAGAGTAGAAATGTATCATAATTTTGAATTGCTTTTGTGTTTTTCTGAAAAGCCCCTAAACTTAATAATTACCCTCGTATCATTGTTGTGTGCTGTGCTTGTTCCCAATTTATTTCATTTATTTTCCCTTAATTTATTATCTTGGTTTCTGTTTGCGCCGCACCTTCGCCCGTTTGTGTACTATATTAATTTTCCTTTATGCTACCATTGTCAGCTTTCCATTTTACTTTCTTATTATAACTTCACACTTACACCTATTGTTGTGCGGGCGCCATAGCCCCGTAGGACACAACATCTTCACTATATAGTTTCTAGGGTTTCCCCTTTCCAACCCGGTTATGGACATTTTACCTTCACTTACATTTATCTTTACAGCTATGGTTGTTGGGGCACTGCAGTCCCGCATGTCAAAACATCTACATCAATACGATTTCTACACTTTTAGGTTTCTTTTCCTTTTGCTACTGTTTATAGGGTTCCACATACCCACACACATTACATTGTTCCTCTTCGCCCCCTTTTCCGAGTATATAATTTCATTTTAATTCAATTTACACTAGTATCTATGGTAGTGCGGGCGCCTTAGTCCCGCAGGGCACAACTGCCACATTTTGCAAATTACTTTAGGCTCCTTTCTTTTATTGCAGATCACTACATTACCTTTCCCATTTTATTCTCCTTAAGCAATGTCGTTTTTCATAACTAGTTGGCTTTATTCCATATTCTGTTCCCATAAGGTTTTGTAACCCTGGTTTCTTCCCTAGGTTAGTATGCCAGTACTTTTCCTTCTCCCTGGTATTGTTGTTGTAATTTTGTTCGTTCCTTTGGGAGTTTTGGATAATTGTCCCCCTCTGCAGTGTTACTCATCATTGTTTATTTCTGTTACAGTTCACTTGTATATCCAGAACGTCCATTTCGGTGGAAGAACGAAGGTTTCGTTGACACACATCTACTCTGTATTGACTGTTCTTATTGTATTCAAATTATTGTAACCTGTCTCATTGAAATCAATAAACAACCTATGAAATCAGACATCAAACCAAACAATAATTGTTTTTGAATGCCAAAATACACATGCATAGTTCTTTATTTAGTATTTAGTACATTTATACACACACATTCACAAACTATTACTACATTTACATCAACCTAACATATTCGTATAATCTATTTAACATAACACAGATGGATACACACATTTTAAATGCACTACACCAATATAAATACATACATACTCTGCTGCAGTTATGCTTCCTTTTTTTGTGTTACACAAACTGTTCCTGAAATATATTTTTCAAGGCTGCTGTATTATTTATGTGGGTAATTTATGATGGTACACAATTGAAAAGAAGAGTACTTATATGCATACTCTTTACAAGCTGTGTTGTGTTATGTTATTTTATTTGAGTTTCTAGGAAGTGTTTTTCTACAATTTCATTGTACAATTCACAACTTACAAAATGTTTACTTAGTTACATGTAACATTGCCAATAGTGTTATAAAACTAAGTACGTCAAGCTGATGTGACATACCATAACATTTTACAGTAGAAATTGTTCATTTCAGTTATTTCTTATTCGTCCATGAAGTAAAATATGATACATATTATAAGGACATCAACAAGAACTTAAAACATTTTAAATGAGTACAATAGAGACAGGTCATTACAGCACATTATATTTAACAATATAAGCAAAGTACGATGCATCTAATGTGAATACTATTAACTCATTCAATATAAATATATAAGGTGAGGCTTAAAATACACATTCAATTCATATGTTCAATGCATCTCTTCATGCTGTAGTGACACAAGTACCTTAAACCTCATATGGTATTAAGTGAATACAATAACTGTTCAGAAACTACAGAGAAAAAGGTAACTATTCAGAATAGAGGCTTTAATGAAAATACAAGAACAAATCACGGAAAGTGGTATATTTCCAATCTAATAATTTCACAGAATGCGGATTTACTAGGGGCATTAACGTATTACCATTACAAACCTCTAGTACGAATGTCGTAATATGTGCCCACCTAACCTAATTTTACCTAACCCGGCGATGAGTGAATCACTATTTTACATTTTCAATCTAACCTATGATTGTATGGTTTTAATCTAACCTAGGATTGTAGGGTGTTAATCTAACCAAGGATTGTTGGGTTTATTTAGTATGTTCTGCTTCTTTTATCATTACGCCTTCATCAATATTAAAAAGGTAAGCTGTGCAGAACCCATTTATGTTACTTTTGTGGGTCTACGATTTTGCCTTCAAAAATGCCCCTATTCTGAATAATTAACTAGAAATAATTAAATTACAATAACACAACACAAATCCTATCTCTATAAAGTGAGACTGTACAATAGGGAATAATAATATACAACAACACAATACAGTAACACACAACACTCACATTATAACCTAGGATTATTTAGTGCATGAATGGTTGTTAGTGCTGAGGTAAGGTAAGGTGGTTACACTATCACAGTTTTATATTACCCTAGCATATGTGGATTTTGTCTTTTATAATATAAAGGAGAGTGATGGTAATTTAGTGCTGTGGCTGGCGTGTAGCAGTTCATGTGTATTACAAACAATACCTGAGACTAGCGGTGACACACTACACTTTCTTCAGTAACCTGCAAAAATAACACACAGGATTCTTGAACACACCGCTTTCTAACAACTACCTTTAAGCCCAGATGTAAACAGCTATTTCAAACGTCTGTAGTACATGTATTCCAGTGCTATATGTACATATATTACATATTTATATATGTACATACACATATATATTATTACATGCTGAAGGTTGTTCGTTTTAATGAAGGCCTGGTTTATAAGAAAGTAATTCTGAAAGGTTGTATTTACATACATGAAACAATCGTAATGGATAAAAAAAACTTGTTTAATTTACATGGTCAAGGCATATACAGTAATACAAAAGCAATCACTTATAAAGTGTACAAATTACAACTACTATTTATTACTAAACAACTACACTGCATTTGTAAATAATACATTTGATCACGATAGAACTGTATGTGCTGTGCCTGATGTCAACATATCATAATGCGTGGAATTATTAGTGTCACTCTATCTTCATATGTACATAACAAGATGATGATGTTCACATGATATACGATACTGCAACAGTTCTTTGAAAACATATACATAGATTATTCTAAAATAAAGTTCTTCAATAAACTACCACAACACATTAATGCACCACCTATGATCAATCAATTGTGAAGGATATCCTTCAAATGTTTTCTGGATAAATGATGTAATAATGTTAATTAATTGTTTCAGGACAATTCTAGTGGCTACATTGCATTGTTCAAAAGGATACTATATGAGATTGTTTTGAAGCATATTGTATATAACACACCTAAATGGTATGTTATTTATATTGTATTAGTAAATGGTATTCATATATTACATGCATTATACTTTGTTTGTATTGTTGTTATGTATTTTAAACACACATGTGTATGATGTAACCATTTTGTATTTAAAATGCTTTACTTGTTGATATGTTCTGTTACGTTCTTATATAGATGTTTCATATCAACAAATAAGATTATTTGTACTGTAACATTTTGTGGTATGTCACACGGGTTTGACACATTTACATTTATTATAACAATATTGGCAATGTGACATGCAATCAAATGTAAATGTTGAAAGTTTATTCTGTGCATAGAATTCCAACAGCTTGTTAATTTACTGTCATGCACATTTAATAGCTCAAAATGAAACAATAAAGCACTTACCTGATTGTGGTTATCCATTGTGTGCCAGTTTCCACATCACCTTAGAGATCTACCACTGGTGGTAAACATCCGGAGGTACAGCACGCAATGCGTTACTCTTTTTTTACATGGAGAGTTCCCCAGGAGGCCTATAACCATGTCACAAGTATGCATACTATGTTGAATCATAAAAACAACTTCACAAGTTGTTTTTACAATACAGCATAATTTGCTTACATGTGAAAATGAGCATTAACAGATGGAGGATAGTGGTTCTCAATTCAAGTGTCGCTGAATGAATGTCGCTCTGACTTCAGCTCCACGATTATTCCGTGGTGCAGCATTCTCCACAGCAGGAACGGGAGGCATGAAATGATCCTCGTCAGCTGGAGGAGGTGGTAGTGGTTCTCCATGTGCAACTGCAATGTTGTGTAACACAGCACATGCAGCGATGACCCTGCTGGTTGTATGGAGGCTTGTCCGTAGTCGATGGCCCAAGCATGCAAACCTTCGTTTCCATACTCCGAACAGCCTTTCCACTGTGTTCCTGGTCCTCTTATGTGCTGCGTTGTACCTGTTTTCTGCAGCTGTTGTTGGGACCTGTAATGGTGTGAAGAGAAATGGCAGTTGAGGGTAGCCATTGTCTCCCAGCAGTATTCCTGGCAGAGAGCGATTTTCAAAACGGGTCATCACCCTGCTGTTATTGAATATCCTCGAGTCGTGAGTACTGCCAAGCCACCTAGTCACAATGTCCAGGATCTGTAGGTTAGAGCCTGGGACAACCTGCAAATGTCATATAACAATGTTATCGAACATATTAACAACGATGAATGCTGGCAGACAAAAACATTTTAGTATTGGCATATTTAAAATAAATGGTATGGTATTGAATGATTTGTATCCAATAAACATTACACACACAATCCTGTACATAAACAATCATGTGGTACACATCCCAGCAAACATACCTGAATATTGAGCGACATATATCCTTTCATATTGCGGTACACCTCTGCAAACTGGCCACCTGGGCTCCTAATGCCAATGTGGGTGCAATAAATTTACCCACTTACACCAGGAAACCCACCATTCACATAGAACAGCCTGTAATTATCCTGAAGTTTAGGCTGTCCAGGAAAATGCACAAACTGCAAGAGGTGCCCAGCCAGTTCAGAGGATACTACATACTACAAAAGGTCAATATGTGTAAGAAATGCCTCTACTTTATTTACACAATTCAACTCAACTACCTGCGAGTAATACAAGACACCTTATTGCAGATATTACTGATTACCACACAAGCTTATTTTAATATTGCATGCCAGACATATTGGGACGTATGTAATAAATAAGCACTGAACATCACTACTGTGGCCACAGACATATGACAGATGTTTAAACACGAGAAGATGGACTTAAGTGTAATTTACTATTTACATTGTATAGGATATTTGCCGGTAATGGTAATTATTAGGTTTAGGGGCTTTTCTGAACGAAACGTCCTAGACCAACAAATGTTGCATTATTGGGTTCTGCACAGCTTACCTTGTTCATATTCGAGAGGGCGTAATGTTCAACAAGTAGAACATATTTTAAAACATTGTGAATTGTAGGAGCAGTTTGCTTGGTTTGTCTATTAACGTCTACCGCCGTTATTAATGGCCACGCATTGCTGATTCCACACTACCTAGTGGCCACGAATGTCTCATTACTGGCATTTTAACGGTCAATTTAAGAACAATCAGGCACCATTGCATCTTTGCAGTGTAAAACCCAGAATTCCAAGGTTAGTGTAAAAACCTAAAATCCTAGGTTAGTTTAAACCCCTACAATCCGACATTAGTGTAAAACCCACAAATCATAGGCTAGTTTAAAACCCAAACATGCAAGGTTAGTGTAAAACCTTACAAGCCTAGGTTTGTTTGAAATTGTAAAATAGTGATTCACCCATCGTGGGGTTAGGTTCTGTTAGGTTAGGTGGGCACATATTAAGACATTAGTCGTACGTTAATGCCCTTCGTATATTCGTGTTCTGCATCATTAGTAGAGTAGAAATATACCATTTTCAGTGATTTATTTTTATTTTACAGAAAAGCCCCTAAACATAATAATTACCTTTTTAAGCATCTAATCTAAAAGGTACCTGTGCATGGATACCCTAGTGGGTACTTTTGGGTTGCATGGCTCAGCTGATTTGCATTCCTTACATAGTATCATTAAGGGCTGGATCTGCAACCTATTATACTAGCATGAACAAACTGCAATACCAATTTCACACCCAACAATTCATTTGGAAGTCAAATGATTTGCGCTTGGGGTCGATACACCACCTACCACAAGCACCACCACTTGATACAAAATGAACACACCATCAAGTAATAATAATAACCAACAAAATATCGGTATTAGGCTACCGCCCGGTTGCGAGCTCTCTCACCTCTCCTCTACCTGACTAAACTCCTAATCCATGAGCTTCCTGAACCTCATACACTGTTTCCTATTATGCTACACTAACCTAACAACAAATTTCTATGCAGATACACAAGCATCTTCACATCTATTGCTTAGCATAATACTTATTAAACAAACATTTGTAATCAGCATGGTATGTTGGCTGCATTAACTTATCACTACTAATATTACAGTGCCCTCAAAGTCCAGGAACAAATAATTGTTCTAAATTATAGGACAATTAAACTTTGTTGTAGTACTTAATATGCAACATACATTCTACATTACAGGTAGCTTTAAATCTGCATGTGATACTAAATATACAACAGAAATTTAATATCAGTTTATATTTCTTTACCTTTACAATCCTGCTCACCGTTGCCTGATTGACATGGTATAGGTCACCGCAAACATTCTGCAACACAAAAACATTTGCCATACAATTCTATTTAACCTATTCACTTCTGAAATGTCATACAAACATGCCTTCCTGGCAATTACATGTTCTATTTGGTGTCTGCAATACATATTACATACATACTGCCTCAAACATGTGCAACTATAATGTACAATTAACCTCATTATGCTATTATCTACTTAACTAACTAGCAGACACACAGAACATGGCATAAAAACTACTTTCAATTGTAACTGTGTTACAATGTATACACACAAGGAAGGTTTATTTTAAACTACCTGCGAATGTAAAACATGTTAATTATGTTAGAAACTTTAAAATGGAATTGGGAACATATCTGTTGATGAAAGCATATTATACAGTAAATTAATATTTAAGTGACAAAAACAATGGTTGACAACTAATAGTGTTTTGTGTTCATGTATTTGGGTTGTAATGGATACTGTATTCCCAATTCGCATATTTCAATTTCATAATTTGGTTACGTACACCTACATTTAGTATTCTATATATTGGCAACTGATAAATTGCTGTTATGTGTGTATGGAAAGTATTCATATCTGACAGATGTATGTCCTATTTGTCTATTCATCTAATTATATTGTAATGGGTACTCTAATTCATATTCTTCGTCTGTTGATAACTAAGATCTTGTATTCCATATATTGTCAATTGACAAATTGCGATTATTTTTGTATGGACAATATTAACATCTTACAGATTATTGTCCTATTTGCTTATGTATTATATTTCATTTGTGTAGTCTGTATTGTTGACACCTGACGGTTTATTTGTATTCTGGTATTTATATTTGACACGCTACACTCCAAATGTATTGAGATTTATACGATGATAAATAAATAACTNTATTGAGATTTATGCGATGATAAATAAATAACTACCATTGTTCTAACGACAGGATCATTTAGAGGTTAATGCACTCCGTTTTCATTACAAATGCATACGAAAACCAAATAACATTGTACCCACCTGGAAACTATTGCTGCCATAAAATCGGAGGGCGATAACCACTTTCAGGACTGATGGTACTGGCAATCCTCTTCTATCTCCGTTATCGGCGGCAACAAGTGACACAATAGTGTCCATTACAGTGTGTTTCGTGAAACGAAAACGTTTCATAAACTCTATTTCCGAAAAGTATTCGCACAGGTTTTGACCATCGTGCAAATACCGACGAGGATGTTCATAACATTGACGGTTCTAGACACGCTGAAGAAAATCCAAATGATCTTCGTCAAATAACCTCGCCATTACGTACTCCATTGCTATCATAACCACTACACAATACCGTTGTTTACATACACATTACACTGACCATAAATGGGATGACCACATTAATTTTTCAGAGGTTAAAATAAGCAGTGAAATAATTCCCACATGGTAATAATAATAAATGTTCATCATTTACACGTAGCATACGTCACAATTACTCTTTAATTGAACGTTACAAATTATTAAGCAGGTGCTATTTTCGATGGTTCGGCCTCCATCTTGCTTAAGGAAGGTTAAAGACACGCATTGGGCAGCCTAATTTATCGCCACTTCATTTCCTTAAGTTAAAGGTCGCCTTCAACAAGTTATGCTTAAGGGAGATTCTTGCATTGTAATGAAGGCTTCCTTGTTCATTTAAGGCCGCCTTCGTGAAAAAGGAAGATCTCTGCATACGGCACATAATCCTTGTTGGCAAGAAGGTGCAAGTTCCATTCTTGTCAACCTGCACTACGCACTCTTGGCCTGATGTAGTTGGTGTGGCCCGGTGTAGCTGGTGTAGTTGTGACTGCGGCAGTCAGAGTGGGCACAACGATCTCGTGGACACGTGGTTCGCGTCAATACTGTGCTTTGCTCCTTTAGGCCGAAATGGATGTGACTTGCCGCGAGTTCTACTATGGTATTTTGCTCAATAAGCCACAGTAAACCAAGGATGGCAGCTTCCCTAATTTCCGGGGTAACAACTGATGTGGTTATGATTTATAGGTCACATATGCAAGTCGTAACTTTTGCTTGACCTAGTGCGGTGCTGGTGTGCTGTTTTGCATTACAACCTATCCTTCATACTGCCCTGATGTTGCTTGAGGCTCCATCGTGTGGTAGTCGCTCCTGTTCGCAGCACAGTTGGCACAGATTTCGCTCCAATATTATCGCGCCACACATGAGTTCATCAAAGCTGCTATTAGCCAGTGGTACTAACATGCCACGGTACTCTGGGCGCAATAATTCCACCACCACTTCGGGCACTTCGTGCTCGGGCAGGTGTGGTCGGAAATATATGACAATATGTAATTTCCTTGTGATAAATGTGGTTAGTTTCTCTGTTGGCTGTTGCTCTTATAACGTAAGTTTGCTTTGCGCTTGAAGTGACATGAATGCTCCTCCAAAGCAGCACTGGAAAGCATGGAGAAACTCCTCCCACTGTATACTATAGTGATTAAAAGATTGCCACCAGGAATGCACTTTTCTGGAGAAATGCGCTCCGACACAGTTAGGCCACTCCTCCATGCATAGCCCATAGTGTTGCAGGCATGCTGTACACTCACTCAGGAATGCAGATGGATTCTCTGTAGGTGCTCCTGCAAAGGTGGGTAGCGACTAGAATCGGAAGGGCGTGGTAGCACTGGCTGGTCTAGGCTCATGCATTGGGATGACTGCAGTGGTTTACCATTGCCTTCTACTAATTTGTGGCCACATGCTCTTAGCTGGTGGTACGAAGTTGGGCATGGAAAATTGTGTCACCGGGTTTAGTATCAGAAATTGTGATTAGTGAGTGGCCAGCACTGTAATCATCTGTTGGGATAAGGCAGACATGGGAAAGTTGGTGGCGAGTGCTGGTATGTAAGGGGTTAATGATAGGAGAGGGAGAGGTGCTGCAGCCAATGCTGGCTAGCAGTATGTCTAATGAATATACGGCACTGCATTGTTTACATCAGCCACATGCACGCTGATGGCATTTGATAGCTGCAGTGTAGTGTCAGCCGCTGCTGTACATTGTCATCATATAAACTTCAACCTTGTACTTCAGTCTCTCGCCACGCTGCAAACACTGTCCGTGTACATGCACTGCACACATCCTGCAATGTAAAACACCACTACTTAGGCCCACTGGACACACTGGGCAGTGACATTCTCTTGATTGTCAGTCTGGACCAGTTAAAACATATTTGCAGACTCTAGAAGTGTCCAATTGATTATTATTGCTGTGACACTGTGAGCACTGAAAGTTGCAATTTTGTATGGTCGTGAGTTCGGTCGCGGTTTGGAACATCGAATGGTAATACTCTAGGCTCAAAGTACACTGAAGAGTAGGGATACCTTGGCCCATGCACAGTAAACTGGCACACAAAAATTTTGTTTTTTGGGAACTGAATGTTTCAATTTTTTTGACTGATATTGTCCAAAACTTCATATTTACACTGACTTTGAATTTTGTTTATTACATCGGAGCTGTTCCTTTGTTCACAGTTGTTCGTGGTGCGGTTGCTTGTTGGCCTAGTCTTACGAGTGCACTTGCAATATATTGTGCCTAATTCGTATTTGGTTATTACATCCTGTGGGATAGGGTGCAAGTATTGCCAACACAGAGGTGTCAGGATGCCTACAGGTGTCAGGAAAGCCATTGTTAATGGTCGTGGCACAGCAGCCGAACCCGGCTGTGGGGGTCAAAGCCATGGCCCAGTTCTTCGCGTCTGACCACCGTGTGCCTGTTTCGAAGGGCGTGCCGCACTGCAATGGAGGGGCCTGCATGCGCAGATGGTTATTCCCAGCTGGAGTTTTCGTTGCTGTAGCGGTGGAAGAGGGAGAGTGCTCGCTTATGCTGCATAGTTCATGGTGCTTGAGGGGGAGGAGTTGGGACGATGTGCTCTTGATGTTGTCATGGAGGGGTGGGGGGATATCTGGGAATTGCTCAAAGAGGGGTTGAGGTGCAGTGATATCTCGAGGAATGATGAAGGAAAGGGCGACAATTAACACATCTTGGCTGGGTGGTGTTGGGTTAAGGGAAGTTTTGAGGGGGAGAGAAAAAATTTTTAGTGGTTTGTGGATTTGGATATTCGACTAGGCACCCGATGTCATCGGCAGGCAGTGCCAATTGTTGCTGCTGGTTATGATCTGAGGGTACAGCAGTCTGTTCGCCCGGACGCACACAGTCCCTAAATGAAATGTTGGAGGAGCCCCTTGCTCCTGATACTTCCAAGGAATATACTGTGGGCCTATTCAGGCTGATCCACATGCCTTAAACTATAAAAGCTCTGAGTTGAGCATACTGACTGTTAAGTTATTTACGTGAAACTGAGCAAAGACAGGATATAGTGGACCCGTACCCCGAAACACCCGAAGGCAGTGCTTGATATAAAATACGTTAAGTCTGAAAACTTGCATGTAATTAGTCTTGCACAGAAACACTTACATCACTCTAGGTAAACACTTTATAGAGACTCTTGCCTGTGGGCCACCAAATAGGCTAAACTGTGGAGGAATATACATTTGTGCTTAAGAGTGAATTTTGCTTCCCCGGGTGATGCTATTCCCAGGGAACAAGGTGTGGCATCTCCGGCTGCTGAAATATCAGGTTCTGGTATGTTACATTAGACTATTCCATCTAAAGGTGGTTGGCAGGAAAACGTGATGGCCCCTGGAGCGCGATGTGGCATGTGTGGGCCCCTTGAGACACTCGACGGCAACTGAACCTGACGAATCACGTGTGGCACGAACTATGGCAGCATGCCGCTCTCCTTGCAGAACTTCTGCTTGCCTGTAACTTGCCACCATTAAAAGGAAATGAGCACTTGTGTGGTAAATTAACAAAATAAATACATTAATATTCCCCGAATAAAAACAGTTATAATCTACACTTGGATGGCATGAAATGAGGGTGAAAGAAATGTGGTGAAAATATGCGATTTTGAGAATTATGAAATAAAAATCCTGAAATACTAGTAGGTGTGTCTGAATGTTTACAATCTTATGCCTGGTTGCACTATTAACAGCCCTGAACCAAGATCCTAATAATCGTCTCAGTTGTTTTGTTTGATTGGAAACATTTTGCAGACACTTTTTTTCTTTTTTTTTAATACCAAGAATGGGATTCATATAACTAGATGGTGCGATGTTTTGTCTAATTTAAGTAAAATATTTGTTGTTAGAATTTTACTGAATGGTATTCTAGTGTGTATAATGTTGTTTTGAATTCCCCAAAAAAAACAATTGCCTAGAGCGCTTTCTGTTGGCGTATTTTTAAACTACATTTTTCGGTTATGGTTTTGTCATTCGTGAGAAAAAAATTTGACTTGAGGTTTAGCTCGTGCGGAAAATTTGGACCGTTTATGATATTCTGAAAGGCTTTTCCAGTTTTTCGTTTTTTTTTTCTCGAAGGGATAAGCATGAATTTCATTTTCTCTTTACAAAACATTATTTCCAAATTTATTTAAATAACTGCATTGTATCTTAAGACTTTGTAAAAGGTCTCAGTTTAAATTTTAAAACAGTAAAAAACAATCTAATCCATTTTTAAACGATATAAATATTACAAATTTTATTTCTAGTAAATAAATAAATATTAATTGTGATTTTATCTTTCCATAACCTATATTCAACACAGACTGTTACTTTTCTCTATTCACTTTATAAACACTTAATATGTTTTTAATGTGCCAAACAGAGCTTAAATATGGAATATTTGAATGTTAATGCCATTTTAAAAACAAATTTACTTTTCAATATGACTTTGACATTTTTAAAAAAAGTACTCATATTTACTTGATCTGAGATCATCCTCCTGAACTGCCAAAATGCACAGGTCAATGCGAGGTTAAAATTGAGCTTAGTTTGGCACGCCGAATACGATGGTGCAACAGCCAAATGTGCTGAACCAGTATCAAACCGGTCTTTGATCCTAGATCTTTGCTGAACCGTAATGGTGCAACCGGATATAAGTGTGTATTTTTTTGCATTAAAATATTTGTTTTGAAATTGCTCTACAAATTATATATGCTCGGTCTGCCGTTATGTACCATTGCCCACCTGTGGGAGAGGCTGGGGGAATGTTATTGCTCTGCACTTTTACACACACGCACAGCAGTCGTGTCGGCACTCGCGGTGCGCTGCAGCTACAATAGTGCGGTATATGCGGCGGACGAGCGACATGTCAAACGGTCTGGAGGGCAGGATGCCATCCTACTTCAAACAGATTTTAATTTTTCAAGTTTGCAGTAACAAAAACCAAGTCATATGCATTCCAGTGTTTTCAATTATACGGCAGTGCCACACTTTAGTTGATATGGCAGCCTAGCATAATTTTGTCCGTTTGAACTTAGTGGATGTGTGTAAAATAAAACAAGCCAGCCAAATTGTTTAGCTAGTTACAAAAACCCACACTGGTGAAGCAATAGGGAAGATGAAAATAACAGTGTACATTCGGGACATTGAAACGACCACAAGATTTCTAATTACTTGCTTGAAGATGCAATACTTGTAATAATATGCCTGACTGAGCATAATACTGTAGAATTTGTAGCGAATACCCTCTGCCAAGCGAATCCATTTCGGCCAGAAAGAACACCATATTGTATACAACTTGAACTTGTGGACCACTGGTTATTTACTAGATGTTCAACTTTTCTGACGATATAAATGAAATAAATCTCTTTAAAACATATTATAGGCACACAATTGAAGTTGTTGGAAATTAAGTATGCATATTTTTTAAAAAGAAAGTATGTAGTAATATGAAGAACATTTTTGTGGTTTAATAAATTATTTTCATGTCGTGCATGAGTCGTAGATGCTTCTAAAAATTTACTTTTGGTACTTTTTAAAAACTAGTTACATAAAAAAATTTGTGTTAAACTTTTGTTTGGAGACTTAAATGCTTATTGAATACAAATCATTCAAAGGCATATGAAGAGTTTTTTAGTTCACTAAATATTTGTTTGTGTGAAATTGCCATATGCGGAAGTATCGATACTATTGAAAAACGAACCAGTGGCACGAGGTTGCGATATCAGTGTAGAATATGGTCGCCGTTCATCCCGTTGATTCCTGATGAATGAGGTAGCAAAGTCCCGTAGAGAAGTACCCAAGGGGATTCGGGTTAGTTTCTGGCTGCTTGGAATAAATAAAGGGTGCCACTCAGTGTTTGTATCCACTGAGAGGGTTGAGACTCTTAGTTCAGGGTGTGTCAGTTCTGCCATCTGGTGATTTATTCCCCCTTGGCAGCAATTTGGTAAGGGGCATGTAAAAGCATGCACAGAACAGAGTACCTATCTGCTACTTGTTCGCTGTAGGCCACAGACGATGCCACTGTCCCTCATGCTCTGGAAGAACAGTGCCTTGCTAGAGAGTTAAAATACTGTATGAAACACACAGTTACCATTACATTTGTATATTTATGAAAATGTGTGCACAGGCAGACACTCGATACTCACTGACTTATAAAAGACAAACACATACATGTCCCAGTAGTGACTTCTCTCGTCTCCGTTAAACAGAAATTTTAAGTTGAAACCACCTGGCGCGGAATAATATTTCCAGGAGGGTGTCAAGTCTGGCATGGGAGAGTAAACCAAAATGGTTCAGGGGTGTTAATATAAAGCAGAATTAAGAAATCAGTCTGCAAATAGAGTTGGAACTCTTCCATGTGCGAAACGCATCCAGTCTCGACTGCAGCCCACGAGAGACTCCCGAAAAACGGTGGACATGACCGTTAGCAGGTGGCAGCTACCGGTCACATCGGCTATGTAACGACAAACATATTTAAAACCCTTAACTAAACATAACCTGATCACTACAAATTCCGAAATTAGATCTATGCGATCCCAATTTTCCATTGTCATTCTAAAATTTAAGTGTAATGAGAAATATGAAAAGGTGGCAAAATATATAACAACAGCCAAAATATACAAAACACTCTCAGACCCAAAAACCTGGCCCTTGTCAAATAATACCTGGAAAACAAAACATGCATCCTGGAAAGAGCTTTATTATGATTCAAATTATTTGCAAAGCCCACATAATGTGGGGGCATGTTGCCGGGGCGAAACATCAGCATGTAAGGTAGAATCGCCAGCACAGCTGAGCTCAAAATTCAGCATCCCGCCAGGTAGGAAAAACTGGGTAGCTAAAATATTAAAAACCAACCCTCTTCTTAAATGTTCATAATTCCTGTCTGAATTAAATAAGTCAATCCCGCACACAGCAGTCCTTTCTGAAATGTTTGAGCAGTGAAATATTTATCATTGCACCACCAATTGCATCTGCATTCTCCCAGAAAACTCCCACTGCCTCGCGGTCTCCATGACCCTTTCTGTCATGCCCGCACTCTTAAATCACAACACTGGTGTTGACATGACATCCTTCCAGGTGCTGGCGTCGCCATGTGGGTAGATGAATGCTCAGTTGACATCTGGGGTCCTGCCACTGGGTGAGATAGGTGGTGTTCGTTGAGGGATTGAGTGACCAGTGGCCAACGCTCGATGCGTCGATACACTGTTCACATTGTTCCACTTCGCACACTCACTTATCTGGTTCGGGATAAGAAATGAGAGAGGAGGTACGACGACATAACAAAGAATAATTTTACTTTTCTGATAACTTCCATAAAGTTATGAGCAAACTCTGAAACATTATTCTGTAAAACCCACATACACTATATTGTAAATACTTCTGATGCCCTGAAGTTAGTCGGTGCCAGAATATGGTGGTGGTCAGATGGTAATGTTTTGAGGGGATTGACATGGTGTGAAGTTGAAGAATAAATGTTGTAAGGTTGCCACTTAGTGCACTCCCCCACTGAGAGTGTTGTTTCTCTCTATCCCAGGGCATATTACATTTTCGGAATTGCATGCACTATCCAGAGGACCTAGCTCCTACTTCCCATGGTCGTCCATGGAAACGTCACTGTTCCTCATGCCTTGACTGGCGACACCTAAATAACCATATAAAATAATGGAGACGACCATGATATTAAGTTTTTGCAAATTTATTTATGCCAAAATAGCCCAAGCATACTATTTTAGTAATGAATACAGGTAATGTATGCCAGATTGTCAGTTTGGGTAGTCAGCTGTAATGTGCACTGGAGTTCCAAACAGGTAGCTTTTAAGGTGGTGGTAAATGGAGAAACTCTATTTATTTGCGTGTTAAAATTCGTGTTTGGCTCGAATTGTGATATATGCTTACATATACAAACATACACAAACTTAAACCTGATGACTCCTTGTCAAGCCGAAGTCCCCACAGCTCCTCCTCCAGCAGCAGACCTAGTCTCTAAGAACTTGGCATCGCTCCCCCCTTCCCAAGCTCGCCACACATATTATATACCCGGTCCAACCCCCCACCCCCCATCTTCTTGCTACCGAAACACTCTCCAAGAGTCACAGGTAAGGCCTCCAGAACAATTAAAAACTCATGACAAAATCAACAACCAATCAAAAGCTTTTTCACAACGACATAATAAATTCCCAATACTGACATGGCATCTCTTTGGTGTACAGGCCAAACACCTTAAAAATGTCGGACAATAACCCGTCTTACATGAATGAGTTGCATGTAGAAGCGACATACACTGGAAAACAATAAAAGCATCTTACACACATGATCATTAAAATATGGTAACATTATCACACATGTGACGAAGATTCCTCTGTAACATCCCCTCCCCCCTACGCTTAAAGAGGGCACCAGGTGTACATATGAACACTATCAACTATACCCTGAATGTTAATGCAATAGCATACATATATTAGTAACATAAGTATCACAATTAATATCCTGTTTGAGCCTAGTTAGATAGCTTGCTGAAAATAACTACCACACACCAATTGCTCATGTGAGCCTTTTGTCTCTTTATGGGATTTAGTTTATCGTCCTACAGAACAGGGACAGGAGTTAAAATTTAACTCTTTTATAGGGCTGACGAGAACCACGTGTCCACGAGCTCCTTGTATCCACTCTGACCACCCCAGTCACATCAACTGCACCAGCTGCACCGGGCCACACCAACCACATCAGGCCAAGAGTGTGTAGTGCAGGTTTTAAACAACAGAACTTGCACCTTCTTGCAAACAGGTACTACGTAACTCAAGAGACCATCCTACTTGATTTATTACAAGAGGTAACCCTTTCAATAAATTAGTAGGCGATCCGAAATGGTGTTTACCCAAAAGCCGCAGGCGTTGGGCGCAGGGGCCATTGGTCGTTACGTCGTAGCAACTCGCGCCGTGACCTACAATGTAATGCACCACCAAGTGGCGTCAACTGGCCTGCTGTAGGCCGAAGTTAAAGTACTAAGTGCCCCAAAGTGCAACCAATAGTCCTCAGCATTTTTCGAAACATATCATGCAACTCCACCCCATTCAAAGCTACACTCAGGGGTGGGTTTTTTTGTATTAAGAGCTATCGAGCATGGCAACCCACACCCCTTTGACCAGGTGGGCACATCCATCCCTTCAGGAGACAGTCACCTGGCAACACTGTAGCCAGTGAAATGCAAACACGTCACAGGAAATGTAATACAGAGACTTTCCACAAGAAAGCATAATAGTGTATTATGTCTAGTTATAAGAGAGAAATCGTGTTTTCATAAAGGGAGATTGCCTTTATTTAAAGGCCTCCGTCATAATAACAGTTCATTTTGTGTGGTGACTCTCCCTGTCAACTTCACAACATCAACCTCAAAAGACATTTGTTAATCAACGAAGGTATCACAAATGTGTTTAATTTAATTTATATAATTTGTCACCATTGCAATAATGTTACATAGTGCTTATGTCATGTATTACCATTCGGCGTTTGACGTCGGCTCTCGTCACTTATGACAGAAGCCGATGCCACTCGTTTTGTTCGCTTCAGTACATGAGCCAGACTTGCAGCGTGGTCGTCTGCTCCGCGAGCCCCCTCGGTACCATAATTTAGGCTGATATCACTTCATTGAAATATTATTTTAATTAACTGGAACATTCGGTTTATTTTATTCATTTAAAGTACCGAGGGGAGAACCATCTGCACTCTCACCAGATATCTTAACGCTACTGCATATCCACATAACCACCACGCTGACTTAGGTTATTTTCATGCTAAGGTCACCGGCAGGCCATAAGTTCTGCACTCATTTCTTTTAATGTTCACATGTCCACTTCTTGAACAGTAAACAGCTTTACAAAATTCAGTGAGTGTTGTAGTTCCACCCACAATTTTCTAATTAATTTCAGTCGTACGAGACGGCCTACAGTCTCGTCATAAGGTCAACATGTAAGTAGTGTAATACTAAGTGTGTGACACTTTCATCATCAAACTGACAGAGGAATCAGGGCCCCCTGGGCCATCGACCGAATGACTCACATCACTAGCTCTCCGCTGAGTTATGGCGCTGGGCAATTCTACACTCAACCAGCCCTGGGTCACCAAGACCACGTCAGGGCCCAAACCATTTAGGAGCCAACTTAGCTGAGAAATATTCTACATTTGATGACAAGAATTGTGATTCTAAGAATATCAATCTGCAACCTTTAATGACACCTCATTTCTTGTCTTATTGTATCTGCCCTCCAACTGTTTATGATATTCCTTCAAACTATGGGAAACTTCGTCCCACACATCTTCTAAGTTTTTATGTTCATTGCTTCCCACGAAATGGTGTGTAACGACCATGTTTATTAATGGATGGATTCGTTTCCTGCTAAAGAAAAATTCTGCAAAAATATATTTCGTTGCTCCACTTACAAAAATATTGAAACATAAACTAACATTGTTAAAAGTTTCATTCCATTTTCTATTAGAATCGACCTGGAAAACTCTGAGTGCAACTTTCAAGTTTTTATTGTATCGTTCCACAAAAATTACCTGAGGATGGTAGAGGGAAGTATGAACCGTTTTAATACACAAAAAAATTATAAAATCTTTGTTTTCAGCGGACAAGAAATATGTAGCATTGTCACAAATTAGATAAACAGGTGATTCGAATACCAGAAACAATCTCTGATTCAGAATCTTACATATTTCTGCCGACTTGGGAGATCTCAAAGATAGAATAAGACACATTTTGTGCAACTGTCTACTCCTTTTAAAATTGCTTTAAATCCAGAAGTTCTTCATGGCAAGGGACCAACAACATCCAAATATAGCCTTTCCCACAAGAAGGTTGCCACCATGGGAGCACACTTTCCCATACTTTTCACATTTTTAGTCTTTGCCTGCTGGCAGTCATGAAAATTCTTAACCCATGACTCGATTTCTGTCCTAAAACCAGGCTAAGTAATCAACTCTTGTATTCTAAAAACTGTCTTCTAGCGACCAACATGACCACGCATCATGGAGTGAGTGAATAGATTTGGGTGGCTCTTAACAGCGAGGTCTTGAGAGCCAATGAGTGGAATTGAGGTGAGTATGGTGCAGTGCTGGAATGAAGGGGCACAGGAAATCGGAGATACCCGAGAAGACCCTCTGACCAGTAGCATAGTCCAGCACAACAGGGGTTGAACCCAGTTCGCCTTTTTGGGAGGCG
Organism: Clitarchus hookeri; assembly: GCA_002778355.1. Taxonomy (NCBI): domain Eukaryota; kingdom Metazoa; phylum Arthropoda; class Insecta; order Phasmatodea; family Phasmatidae; genus Clitarchus; species Clitarchus hookeri. The sequence goes on from NQII01000001.1 coordinate 560,788, forward strand.
AGCATGCTAACCACTCAGTCACCGTGGCCCCACCCATAATGGAATGGTGAAAATATTTAAAAAGCATCTTCCTCAATTCAGAAGGAACAAAAGCAACACACTTCCTTTTTTGTATGCTTTCCCAACACCCCTGATACAGACTATGTTGACTTTTCCCTTCAGATATTTTATTCATTATGTTCTGACAATCGGAATCACTATGCTGATATTCAGAGAGGTCCCTGAAAGTTTAAGGTAATGTTTAAGAACATTCATAGAGGACTCCTCAGGAATTTCCTGTACTGCAGCGAAAGTCTCCTCATTTTCCTCACTGTTCATGCCCTCTTCTAGGGCTTCACCTTGCTCAAATTCGTCCTCACAATACATGCGAGAAAGACAATCTGCTACCACATTTTCAGTACCTCGCAACTGATGTTTATCAAACCTAAACATCGTCAACCTGACTAGCCACTGTGCCAACCGTCCAGCAGGCTTATTTGATGATAAGAACCAAATTAATGCCTGGTTGTCAGTATAAATATAAAAATTGGCAGTTTCCATACATTCTGCAAACTTTTCCAAGCCAAACAATTCCAAACCTTCTTTCTTATATACTGTATACTTTTGCTCTGCCTGATTTAATAACTTGCTGGCAAATGCTTGGGGAGCCAATCTCCAAAAACCCTATGACTTAGAATATATCATATTGCTACTGAACTAGCATAAAAATATAAGGTAACATTTTAATAAAAATTTCGCATAGACAGAATAGGTGATACTGAGAACATCTCTTTTAATAAACAAGAAGTTATTTTGCTGCTAAGGGCTTCAAACAAATGAAACATTTTTCGCTTCAAGCAGTTCAATGGTTCAGCTATGGTTGCAAAACCAGAAAGTAATTTTGCATAAAATCTAACCATAACTTAAAAAATACTGACTCCCTTTAGATTATTTGGCACAGGAAATAATACTACCGGCCTCATATATTCGGGGTCTGTCCGAAGCATCCCTTCGGATATAACATAGCCTAAATACCTCACATGGCTTTCTGCACATGCAAATTTTATCCGGTTCACTGTGAAACCAGCCTCTCTCAAAACTTATACAATCTTTCTTAGATATTCCAAATTTTCCTCAAAGATATTACTGTATATGCATGCATCATCTATATACAAAAAGTCGCATATATACTTCCTCAAATCATGAAAAATGATTCTGGATATTGCCTGAGTCCCACAATTAGGTCCCATCGGGCGATTAGTCCACTGGAAAAAACTCCAGGGGGTTACGAGGTTCCCTTGAGTCTGACCTTAGCTCACATTGTAAAAAGATTGAGTTCAGATTCAAAATGGTAAAATACCTCGCTTGGCTGACATGTTGAAAGACAGTATATTTCAATGGAATTGGGTAAAGATCAAGATAGATTTTCTTATTGATTTTCTTATAATCACAAATCAAACTACACTGCCCGCAAGTATTCTTTGGAATAATGAAAGTCTGACTAGCATATAAGCTCTGAGAGTCATCAACAGTACCCTGTATTTTCAACTCGGCAATATGCTCCTTTAAAATCTTAACATTTGGGGGAGTTACTCGATAGTACAGGCTCTTGGTTCTTCAACTTCGGCGCAATAGTATACTGTGTACAATGCCCTAATGTGTGGGTAAGTATATCAGAAAATTTCTGTTTAGTATTTTCTATCTCTTTTTCCTTCGGTTCCTTCGAAATTGGTACCTGAATTATTCTCTTATAAACTGAACCTCCTTATAAATAAACTTGAATGTTTGGGTAGAATCTAAAACAGAAACACCTCTGAGAAAAATACAACCATGACTGCATTTTACCCAGAAAGTCTAACCCTAAAATAACATAATAGAACAATCCCTTTATTAAGCAGAAATTAATTTTTCAAGAAAACCCATCGTTCTTTATCTTCATATTAGCGAACATATAAGGAGCGAATTATTCCTTCATCAGCTATAGAGAAAACCATTTCTTCCCCTTTACTCCCCCTAATAACCCCTGGAGGATTGTTTCTCATTAGCCTATTACAACATGCATTACTCATTAAAGGAGAATAAGCAACTGCATTTAGTAATGCTTGACGCAGGATGGCGTCCTGCACTCCAGAGCGTTTGCCACACCGCACGTCCACCGCAAATACCGCATTAGTGTAGCTGCAGCACATCACGAGGGCCGACACGAGTGCAGTGTGTTTGTGTGTGAAAGTGCAGAGCAGTGCAGTGCACCGCATACTCACGCTTCCCTCTTGGAGCAGGCGATGGTGTATAAATGCAGACCCAACATGTATAACTTGTAGGGCAATTTCAAGGCAAATATTTGAAAGTAAAGAAAGACACATTAAGAGTGGAAATGTCCAGCTAGCATTTCAGGGTTTTTATTTCGTAATTTTCAAACTCGTGTTTTTTCACCTCAGTTATTTCACTCTCATTTCATGCCATCCAACTGTAGATTGTATTGGTTTTTATTCAGGGAATATTTATGTATTTATTTTGTTATTTTGTTATGCAAGTGTTCGTGTTTTTTTAATTGTCACAGGTTACTGGCAAACAGAAAGTAGTGCAGGGCAAGCTGAGTGTGGCCATAGTTCGAGCAGCCATCGAGTGCCTCACGGGGTCTCCATGTGCAGTGTCGCACTCCAGGTGAATTCATGTTTTCGCGCCAATCACCTTTATCTGCAATAGTCTAATATAACGAATGTAACATACCAGAAACCGTTCTTTCTGCATACGGAGGTGCCACCCCTTCTTTCCCAGGAATAGCATCGCCTGGTAAAGCTTAATGCACCAATAACTCACACTTATGAACAAATGTGTATTTTTCGCAGTCTTGCCTATCTGGCGGGCCCCAAGCCACAGTCTGGATAAACTGTTCACCTAGAGTGATGCAAGTTCTTCTGTGCAAGATTAAAAATATGAAAGTTTTCAGACTTCTTGTTTTATATTTCAAGCACTGTCTTCGCACGTTTCGGAGTACGGGTCCCCTATAACTTGCCTAAACCCAGTGTCATATAAATTACTAATGAGCCAGTATGCTGAACTCAGAGATTTTACAGTTTAAGGTGTGTTGGTCAGCCTAAATAGGCCCACAGTACTTTCCAAGGAAGCATTTGGAAAGAAGGGTTATTCAAACACTTCACCGAGGGACTGGGTACGTCCGGGGGAACGGCCTGCCATACCCTGAGATAACCGCCATCAGCAACAATTGGCACCGCCTGCAAATGGTGTCTGACACCTAGTCGAGTATCAAAATCCACAAACCATCTAACATTGTGTTTCACAACCCCTCACAACTTACCTTAAGAAAACACCACCCAGACACAGGCATTAATTGTCGCCCTTCAGTGTGGCGTACCTTTCCATCATTCCTCACGTTTTTTGACCCAGAAAACCACAAAATTTCTCGGCACTTCAAACCCTCTTTGATAAAGTTGCCACACCAGGTGGCATAAAATAACACCAAAATCAGCTATGCAGTCACAATTTCATCAACAGCATAGGTCACACACAGCGATTTGGTCATAANCATCCCTTGTGTTATAACTACAATGCAGAGCAAGTCCGGTGCACCTGTACTGGCCCCCTCCCTCAGCTTCAGCACCAAAACCCCAGCTGGAAGTATCGATCGTCGCAGCTGGCTGTGTGAACAGGCGCGCACGCCCCCTCTACTGGTGTATGGTACACCCTTCCAAGGTGGTGTACGGTGGTCACTTGCGAAGGGGAAGGACATGCTCTTGAACCCCACGGCCTGTTTAAGTTGCTGTGCCGCGAATGTCATAAATGGCTGGCCTGACACCTGTAGGCATTCCGATGCCTCTGTGTTGGCAATGCTTGCGCCACATCCCACATGATGTAGTAGCCAAATGCGAATTAGGCACAACATATTGTAAGTGTGCTCGTAAGACCATCCCAACGAGTAACTATGCCGCAAACAAACGCGAAAAAATGAGCATTTCGGATATGATGAAAACAATTCAAAGTCAACGAATATTTCAAGTTTTGGACAATATCAGTTAACAAAATTAAAACATTCGATTCCCAAACATAAACATTTTGTGTGCCAGTTTACTGTGTATAGGCCAAGGTATCCCTACTCTTTAGTGAACTTTGTGCCTATAGTATTACCATTTATCTTCCTTAACTGTAACAGGCCTCTCGACTGTACAAAAGCATAACTTTCAGTGCTCACAGTATCACGGCAATAATTAAACACTTCTACAATATACAAAGATTTATTAACTAGTCCAAATTGATAACCAATGCAATGTCATCACCCAGTGTGTCCAGGGGGTGAAAATAGTGATGTTTACAATGCAGGGTGTGTGCAGTGCATGTATACAGGCAATGTTTGCAGCCTGGCGAGAAACTGAAGTACAAGACGGCAAGTTCACATGTCAGCAATTTACAGAAGCAGCAGACACCGCACCGCAGTTGCCACACGCTATCAGCACGTACATGGCAGATGTAAACAATGCAGTGCCGCTCACTCATTCCACACCCCGCCAGCCGGTCTTGAATGCAGCACCTCGCCCTCTCCTATCATCTGTCACTTACTTACCTCCACTAGCCACCTACTTTTTCATGTCTGCCTTCCCCCAACAGATTATTCAAGTGCTACTAACTCATGCAACACAATTTCCGCAACCAAACCAGGTGGCAAAATTTCCCATGCCCAGCTTCGTTCCACGAGCTGCGAGCATGTGGCCACAAAGTAGCAGAAGGCAACACCAAGCCATTGTAGCCATCCTAATGTATGAGCCTAGACCAACCAGTGCTACCACGCCCTCGCGATTTCAGTCGATACTCACCTTTGCGGGAGCACCTACAGAGGACCCATATGCATTCCTGAGTGACTGTATAGCATGCCTGCCATGCTTTGGGGTAAGTGTGGAGGAGTGGCCCAGCTGTGTTGGAGCGCAACTCTCCGGAAAAGTGTGTTCCTTGTGGCCATCTATCAATCACTACAGTCTTCAGTTGGAGGAGTTCCTCCATGTTTTCCAGCGACGCTTTGGAGGAGCATTCACATCACCTCAAGAATACCATTAGCACAGTATATGCAATAACAATCCCACCTCAAACAAACAATCATGCAAGCGATAATCTCGGGAAAAGGGAAGCTCGATGAACATGGCAAGACAGCTTTCACAGCCCCCGACAGCAGGCATTTTCAGTTCTGCACCATGCTGTTCGATCTGAAGTGTGCAATGGCCACCTTCTAGGCGATGATAATAAGAGTTTTGGACTGCCTCATCCGCAAATTCAAACTCACCTACCTGGTCGACGTAAATATATAGTCGGCAATTTTGGAAGAGAACTTACACCACATGTCACTTGTGCTCGAGAGATTGGCCAACGATGGCCTCTCGTGTGCAACTGCCAAATGCCACCTCGGAAAGACCAGCTGCGACTTCCTGGAGCATGTCGTCGATGAGGAAGGCAACAAACCCAACCCTGAAATATTGTGGTTTAATGACGAGTACTTGCCACCACATGCATTCAAAGCAGCTCTAGAAGATCTTTGGGCTAATAAACTGTCTCCTCTGGGAGCACACCGAGGACTTTGTCATCATCACTTCACCACTAGCTAACCTGCTGTCAACCCAGTGGTGGTTTCAATGGGACGGCCCTGGCGACGACACCTTCCAGCAAATCAAGTCAAGTTTCCGAGTATACCTGACCTTGGCGAGGAACGATGCCATATAACACCTCTATCTGCAGACCGATACCAACTTAGAAGGACACAGTGGTGGTGCTCTACCAGTGCGGTGACAATGGCGAACGTCGCATCATCGACTTCGCAAGTGCCAAGTTTGGACCAAACGAGTTGAGGTACGATGTAAACGAACATGAATGCTTGGCCATTGTATGGTCCATCAAGAAGTACCGAGCGTACAGGAGTACCAGTGATTCACGCTTCGCACCCACAACCTCTGCTTAGTCTGGCTCCACACCATGTGCGAGGCATGCAGTAAGCTGACCTGGTGGGCGTTGCTTCTTGAAGCTTACTACTTTGTCGTGGAGCATGTCCTGGGCAGAGAAAACCAGCTTGCAGACGCACTGCTTATGTAACCATGCGCCGACGTTTTGGTGCAGGATGATGCAGAGTGGGAGGACATATTGCCATCAACTATGTAGGAATCATTGAGCGACGTTAGTCTTTACCAGATGAACACCAACAAAAAAAAAATTACTTTACTGTACATGATCTATACCATGACATGGTGCAAGCACAGCTAGAGTGTGCACTAACTGGAGAACAGAAAGACCATTGCGCCCAGCAGGCAGTCGAGTGTTGGTGCATAATAGATGGCCTACATTGTTGGAGAGCCGCTACTGAGATATGCGCACGATTGTGCGCATGTGTGTGAACATTTTTTTTTGGCCCGGGTTAACCAGGCATGCACACAGGTACCTGCAACAGTGTGTTAAGTACTACCAATTCAAAGCACAGAGGGTTTAAGGGGTACAACAAAAGCAGCCCCGACTGCCTACTAAGCCCTTCAAGACGGTGTCCCTCGACCTCATGGGGCCATATCCCAGGTCCTCAGGGGGAAAAAATTCATTGTGTTGGTCACCAATAACATCTCCAGGTAGGTCGAGGGATATCCTGTCAGTAGCGCATTAGCCACAAGTGTTGCCAAGGTCATGCAGACTGACTTACACTGAGGCGACAAAATTCATGGGATACCTCCTAATATCGTGTCGGAACTTCTTTTGCCCAGCGAAGTGCAGCAACTCGACGTTCTGTGGACAGAACAAGTAGTTGGAAGTCTCTGGCAGAAATATTGAGCCATGCTGCCTCTATAGACATCCATAATTGCGAAAGTGTTGCAGGTGCAGGAGTTTGTGCACGAACTGACTTCTCTATTATGACCCATAAATGTTCGATGGGATTCATGCCGGGCGATCTTGGTGGCCAAATCATTCGCTGGAATTATCCAGAATGTTCTTCAAATCTATCGCGAACAGCTGTGGCCTGGTGACATGGCGCATTGTAATCCATAAAACTTCCATAGTTGTTTGGGTACATGAAGTCCACGAATGGCTGCAAGTGGTCTCCAAGTAGCTGAACATAACCCTTTCCAGTCAATGATTGGTTCAGTTGGACCAGAGGACCCAGTCCATGCCATGTAAAAACAACCCACACCGTTATGGAGCTACCAAAATTTTGCACAGTTCCTTGTTGACAACTTGGGCCCATGGATTCGTGGGGTTTGCGCCATACTCGAACCCTACCATCAGCTCTTACCAACTGATATCAGGACTCATCTGACCAAGCCATGGTTTTCCAGTCATCTAGGGTTCAACGGATATGGTTACGAGCCTAGGAGAGGTGCTGCAGGCGATGTTGTGCTGTTAGTAAAGGCACTCGAGTCTGTCTTCTGCTGGTATAGCCCAGTACAGCCAAAGTTCACCGCACTGTCCTAACAGACACGTCCGTCATACGTCCCACATTGATGCCTGTGGTTATTTCACGCAGTGTTGCTTGTCTGTTAACACTGACCATTCTGCGCACACGTCGTTGGTCTCGTTCATTAAGTGCAGGCAGTCGGCCACTGCGTTGTCCATGGTGGGAGGTTATGCCTGAAATTAGGTATTCTCAGCACACTCTTGACACTGTGGATCTCGGAATGTTGAATTCCCTAACAATTTCCGAAATGGAATGTCCCATGCGTCTAGCTCCAACTACCATTCCGCGTTCAAAGTCTGTTAATTCCCATATTTCGGCCATAATCACGTCAGAAACCTTTTCACATGAATCACTTGAATACAAATGAAAGCCCAACCAATGAACTGCCCATTTATACATTTTGTAAGCGATACTACTGCCATCTGTATATTTGCATATTGCTATCCTGTGACTTTTGTCAGCTCAGTGTATTTTCCAGGTGGGGATATACGAAGAACCTACTTACCGATAATGGAATGCAATTCACCAGCAGGAAGTGGCGAGAATTGTGTACCCATTTAGGATTGCGACACCAAAATATGGAAATCTACCACCCACACGCCAACACCATGGAGCGCGCAAGCAGGATTTCAAGACTCAGTTGCGGCTATGTGTGGGTGACCAGCACACAACCTGGGCCGACCAGATTCCCTCCGCCCTCTTCATCCCCCATCAGCATGTCAACACTGCCATAGGCAAGTCACCTGCCCAACTTCCTTCTGGGACTAAAAAATTACCCTGCCTTGTGAGTTTGACTGCTCATGGGCAGACGACAGTGATCATCCAGTCAGCAAATATGCCAGATTTGAATGGTGTTAGAGGGACAACCAAGAGATACGCACCCACCAGTGAGGCTACGTCGCATGGTTGCTGCCGACAACGAGACCACCACTTCAGCTGCGATCCAGTCAGCACATCTACGTTAGTGCATACCCGCAGTCTGCAGTCTGCAGCCTGCAGAGACTTCTGCGTGGGATTTGCGGCGAAATGGAGTGTGCCGTACATGATTGTACGAGCCATTGGACCCCCTACCTACCAGGTATGGCTATGCAGAAAGATTATTAAGGTGCACCTGAAAGACCTGCACCTAACACCAGGCGACATCGACGACGATGCCACACTAGGTGCCCAGGAGCCCCATGACATATACACCGATGTCGAGGCTCGTCAACAACCCCTGTAGGAGGAAGGTGCATCAGCACCTCATTCACAGGAGTATCTACAAGGGCCCACAAGCCCGACGAATCCCAGTGTCCAGGCACCCCTCAGGTATCGTCAAGGTGGGAGCCCCATAATTGTGTATGGATCAGCACACCCTGGCTTCGCTGCTCCCACATCAATGCTATCCCAGGTATACCAACAGCACAAGCAAGATGAAGCAGCACCACGGTCTGCCCACGACACGATGCCTGCATCGCAGCAGCTACCTGGATGGGGTCCTCAACCCCTTTCACCACAACCGTTACAGGTGACACCCCAGGACTTCCTGCTGCACTGTCTATTGTGACAGGATGGCATGCATAAATGTCCACCATTGGCGAGGGGGTGATGCACCAGGCAGCTCTACAGCATGAATGCTGCTACCAGTCGAGGGGTCACCATCATGAAGTCAACCTCCCTTGGTCTCTGCCTGCTTGGGTCACTACCGACAGCAGTGGGGTCGGCGGAGTGGCAGCAACAGCAGGAGCTCTGATGGTGGCAGAGAGCAGCGAGGTATTCAGATAGCCTCCCACCTGCCGCTCATGCCGGAGACGTCAGCTAGCACAGGCCTGCCTGTCCTGCGATGACACCACCGCATCCTATGACACAGTACGCTGCCCATGTCAACACCAACTGCAGCCATACCAGCACCATTTATGCCACCCAAGGGCCTCATATACCCTGCGGACAAGATGTCATGGGACCCCAGCCTGTCCAAGTGGCGCTTGAAGATGTGCAGCCTGCAAACCGTCTCAGCAAGAGGAGGGCATTTCACTCAGGATGGCTTCCAGTCCTCTAGACTGTTTGCCACACTAATTGTAAAGACTTTCTGGGGGTTAGATTATGCCTTTTAAAAATATATTCTCTTCTTGCTCCCCAATTACCTGCTGTTCTTCGAAGCAATAGACTCGCTGTCCAGTGTACATGGGTGCACTGTTCATGGTTGGGATGGAATGTTCGACAGAATTTGTAGCATGGATTAAATCAGAAAATTCAATTACACCTTGATGTATGAAAACACATTCTGTTATGCTTAACTGTACTCCACTGGCACAACATTGGCAAGATCTTCCGGGAAACAAGTTTGCTTACCTTATAGACTTATGCGCCGTTGGTACACTCTGCTTCTCGAGATTCCAGCCATGGCTGGTTCAGCACTAGGTCCTCTTGTAGGCCATATGCCAATACTGCTTAAGTCCATGGGAGCTGATCTCGGAGCAGGATGACGATGTAGCTCTGCCCAATTTTGCAACAGTGGCATAATGGTTGGGGAGGTGTAGCATGCTGGGGTTTCATCTAATCTCTGCTGGTGGTACTGGGGTAGGCTGGAGGAAGATGAGGCTGGAGGCAGTCTCCACCAGGGCAGAAGTTAGCTGCTGACTAACTTCGACTGCGATGCACAGCAGGCAATTGGTTCCCATAGGCAATGACATCACTCCTAGTTGGTCGCAAGTTAGGTCTGTCTGTGGGGGTAGGGTAACATCCTATAAGGCCTATCTCAATTCTGGCTTCCTGTTGGGACAGGGCAATCCACATTGAACAGTGGCAATGGCATTTTGGCAAAGGACGAATGTGGCACTCTGGTGGTCGAGCTTCCACCCATCAGCATCCACTCTGCTCTTACTTACCATGCTCTAATTTCGGCAAAGCCTGCATGGATCGGCCGGGCCCTGCTGATTTGTCAAGGGTGGGCGGAGCTGCAGATAGTTTGGGTGGTGGGTATGTCTGGCTGCTGCTGGTTTTGCTGGAGCCAGACTCCTGTGTTGATGTGGAACACATGTTACAAACAGTTGACTCATTCTGTGTTTGGCTACTACAGTCCATCGCACATAACCTTCTATGGTCATGCCAGGTATTGTCGGCAAGAAGGTTTTCATGATCTTGTGCATTCTCTGGTCATGTCAAGCAGCACATCTCACAGAGTTTATTGGGGTTGGATGCGATGGAAAAACTGGAGTTTCGATGCTACGAAACATTCCATAGACTGTAACTCCTGCTGCTTCTCGCCATAAAACTTGGTATGACAGTCTGCTCTTTCTTCGGCCACTAAGAACTGGTTTATTAGTTCCCCTGTAAAATCATGTATTGTCCGATACATGCATCAGCAAAGCGACCACGAATCACATGCTGCTCTGTACAGTTCTGCCCCTTCACGATCTTTCCACTTCTTGTGAGGGCTTCTGTGTCTCTCCAGCTACTCACTGCACTTTATGAGGAACAAATATACAACATCTGTTAGCACCCGAAAACTCTGGTTGCTTTGTGAACAAAGAGGGAGGTCTCACACATCCACAACTGCATAAACTGTCCTGATCATAGGAATTTCCACCGCTCTCGCAATTGTTTTGTCAGTATTTGTGTGTTATCCTAGGTCCTCACTCACTGGGCACGCCACTTAATGGCACTGCAGTGTGGAAATAGCATCGCATTTGGTCTGTCCCATCAGCAGCAGAATGAAGATCATTACTCCCTATGCACAGTCATGCATTACACTGTGGTCCGACACACAAAATAAACATGTAAACACACCTTCTCCAAAAGTATCTAACACTTTTGTATGTGCACAGCATCAGTGGTGTTTTGTATGGTTGGTCATGCACATGGCAAAGTCAATTCAATTTGCATTACAATTGCTTTTGTCAAAAGTTTGGCTAGGTTGTCCAAGTCAAGTAGAGTTCAATGTTAATGTATGCATGTTCTTTGCTCTCCACACAGTAGTATATACACATATAATTCCAACTACATTCCCCAGAAAGCAGGTCGATATCATGCAGAATTGTACACCAATTATATAATTTTCTTGGTAGCAGAAACATTTTCGGTGGATATAGTTGGTCACTGCATGGTGGTGTAACTCCACAGTGGCTAGCCAAGTAGAGGGTGGCAAATCCGGTTAAGAATATGGTGGTTGGAATGTGATATACTGAAAAATGGCAGCACATCTACCAAGTGGTAGTTTGCTAAAGCCTCGGTGTGGTAAACACCATATCTCTGTAGCTGGTCCTCTTGTAGATGTCGAATTATGCCACTCTTGTTGGCACCATATGTCGCCACCACTGTCGGGTCATATACTGCCAGGAATTATGGTATCAATGGTAATGTATCGAGGGTTTCGATATGGTGCGAGGTTGTAAATTCTGATTAAGGGTACCACTCACTCCTGTACCCCCCCCCCCCAACCACCGGGAGGGTTGATGTTCCCTTACAACAAAGTTAAGGTGCATGGACAGCATGCATGACACAGCAAACCTGAATATTAATTCCTGTTGTAGGCCATGGAAATGCTACTGCCCCTTGTACCCTCACTGGGTTATGCCTAGTTTGATTGCTGATCAGTAACATACGCAAATATGGCATTCAGTTGTTACAAATTTATTTACATATATGATACTTAGGCATGCAAAAACTAAAACACAAGGCAAAAACATTGGACAGCACGACAACAACTTAAACCATCGATTTGCCAGACTGTTTCTCTACATTGTCTTTATAACAGCTACTATAAAAGGTGAGCAGGGCCCATGAAAGTTGCAATATTAAAGTTGATCACACATGCAGTGATCAACAAGCTAAAGGGTGGAGATGGAATGGCATGTTTCAGGGCCATCCACAGAGCTACTGATGCTGTAACATGACAAAGTCAAGAGAGTTTCATCTAACCTAATTGATAATACCTGATAGGGTTAGCACATAACTCTTGGATGCGGGAAGTAGTAGAAAAGTCAAGGATAAAACACTGTCCCCCTATGTCTGAGGCTGTGTCTGAATTCGCCAGAAATGCATACTTGTGTATATGTCCCCCTGAAAGTGACGACAAAAGTACTGTTCGAATTGCAATTGAAGTTTGCAAGAATACAAGTATATGAAGTTGTATACTTCTCGCTCGCATAGTTGCAGCATATGTGAAGCGACTTCAAGAAGCAATTTGTACTTTACTATTGACATACATCATAATTATAATTTATTTAAATTGTAGAAGTGCAACCTTACTGCTTGTTAGCTTAGAAATTTGAACTGAGTACCTTAAAGATAGGTCTGAACAATAAATAAGAATTCATAAAGTTTGGTGCCAAGGGTAAGTAAAGTATTCAAGAATGCAAGTACACAAGCATATACCTGAATTCGAACATTTCCTTAATTTGGGGATGGAAAACCGACGTATTAACGGCTCGCCTTCTGACATTATGGTACATTGTGCTGCCAAAATACCAGGGTATTTTTGTCGCGGTCATCGTCGTGTCACTGGCCGCTAGGAGATGATGGCGGCCAGACGGTGACATGTATAGATATTCGATGTGATAATAAGTTGAACTTTCAAAGCCATCAGGGTGTCACTCAGTGTATTCCACCACTGAGAGGGTCGACACACTATAGCCTAGGGGTAGCCATGGTGGTGTAGTGGCAAGACAACTCGCCTCCCACCAAGGCGAACTAAGTTCGATTCCCTGTGGGGTCGTCACAGGATTTTCGCATGTGGGAATCGTGTTGGACGATGGCACTGATCGGTGGGTTTCCTTAGGGATCTCCCATTTTCCCACCCTTGCATTCCGGTGCTGCTCCATACTCACCTCGTTTCACCCTCATCGGCTCTCAAGACATCAATGTTAAGAATCGTCCAAATTTCTTCACCCACTCGCTCTAGTCTAGGGTGTGTTGTAGTTCTCCCATGTAGCAATTTTCCCCTCGACGACACTTACGGTACACGCGATTGCATGTATGGTACGATTATATAGTGCACTACTTTCCGTTGTCAGTCACAAAAACTCCACTGTCCCTTGCCCCTTGACTGGTGGTGCCTAAATAATCCAATCCTAATTAACAATGGAAGCGATGAGGATATTTGCTTGTTGTATATTTATTCAAGTAAGTCCTGTACAGATACACAAAACACTATATCTCACAAACAGCTAGATTGCACTATAGAAGTTTATTCTATCAGAAGTCAAACTGTTCTCCTACAACCTCGTTAAAGCAAAAATTACAAAAAGCAGATCAAGCCCATGGATGTCACAAGATTGATGTTGACCACCCATGTGGTGGTCAACATACTACAAAAGACGGTCCTTGCACCAAAAATGCTGCAAGGACGAGGTCGGGATAGTGTGGGAGGCGAAAAGAAAAGGTTCCAAATAAAAATTAAACAAAGCCGAATTCCTTGGTCAGATGAATGCAAGTGTGAAAGCCTACCACATGTAAATACGTTTCAGCATAAGAAAAGAGACATTCACCAATTACTTTGCCACTTAATTTACATGAGTAATTACCAAGCTAAACAAGAGCGTTATTCACTTACAAAACATATTAATTACAAATTACACAGTACCTAAGAATGATTACACATAATACTCTGCACTGACCTTTTATTGCTGCAGCCTGTAAAACAAAACATTACACTCGAAGGCCACTGAAGTTTTTTTATTTAATGCAATACAATTGAAAATAAAAAGAGCATGATTGTGGGCTGGTATGGCAATGTGATGTGGTAAAAGCCACTGTCTACAGAAACAGAGTCCAAAAGCTCGGTCATTGTTAATTATCTCTAAACTAGCTGTGCCCGCTGCTCCACTCGTGTGGACTACAAAATTAATGTTTAGGTTTTTTTTTTTAAACGAAGTTGAATTTTAGTTAGTGTTAATCTTCTACACATATTATAAAACTCAACGTCTCTCTGTCTGTATCCGATTTATGTGTTTTTTTTTTCGTTCATAGATATGTTCTCTGGCCAGGTTTTAGTATATATTTTGTTAGATAAAGTAACATAAGGAATAAGCAGTGACAATAATAGTGAATCAAGGAGGAAAAAAGTTTGCCGCCAGCCCGCTCTCTTGCAATATGCTGCCTAAACCGTTAAAGATGGAACAATATCATGTAGTAAAGAATTGGGTAGAATGAAAAACCCAAAAAAAAAAAAAAACTCCACGGTAGCATATTTCTATCTAAAACAGAGAAATACTAATAAGTGTTTTTACCATTTAATTCACAAGCAACATTCAATGACGAAGTTTTTCGCCTTGCACTCATAGAAATTGAAAAGCAAGTGCAGACATTGTCAGGAAAAAATATAAAAAGAATGGGCCTAACAATACCAGATAACATAGTAGAGTCAACCGTTAACAATGACTACATTAGGGAAACTTCATATAATATATTAGAATTGCAAACCACCGCAACGCTTATTAGTATTTCTCAGTTATAGATAGATATATGCTACCGCGGATATTTTTAGGTATTTTAATTCTACTCAATTCTTTACTACATGACGTTGTTCCATCTTTAATGGTTTAGACAGCGTATTGCAAGAAAGAGCGCTGGTGGCAAAATTTGTTCCAACTTTATTTACTATTATCGTCAATGCTTATTCCTTATGTTACTTTACATAACAAACATATACTAAAACCTGGCCAGAGAACATGGCTATGAATTTAAAAATCATGTAAATCGGATAAGAGGTTCTCGAGTGATAAACGCACTAACAGACAGACAGGCAGAGATAAGTTGAGTTTTATAATATGTATAGAAGATTAAACTTACTGTAACCCTCTCGTGATTGTGTTCATAATTACTTATGAATTTTTATGAAGCCTTTCTGCCCATGGCAGTCCTGTATGGGATGCAACAATCTACATACATTTACACATTAACCACTCTGCACTCACAGCATGCAATGCAAAACCCCCAATGGCTTGTGGCCCACACGTCACATACTAATCACTGATGTAATGCACTGATGTCTCCGAGGTCTCCTCAATTAACCTTTGTAGTACGCGTATCGCCATGTGGGTGGAAGAATGGTATTTCTTACCAGGCGGTGACCACTGTTGTTCCAGTTGGTTGGTCTCTGTCCAGCTGCTGCATGACCAGGCCGAGTGCAGGTGTGTGCTGTGCAGGTGTTGTGCAGCATACACGAGTGTGTGCAGTGTATATGGGCGATTATACATCAGGTCCAGCCTCAATATTCAAAGTAGGTACAAAGACAAATCCCCCCACAATTGGATAGACTGAAACCGACTGTGAATGCTGCTGTTTCGTCACTGCTGCTGGGCTGGTGTCTCCTCGGAGCAACAAGTGGCCAGCCAACAGCTAGTCCAGGGCCAAAGAAGGTACTGCTGCAGGCTGTAATGGTTGTGACACGAGCAGAGCGAGACAGATACAGATCTATATCCTACATTTCTCCACCTGCATCCTGGCTCATCCCTGTTCATACTGGTTGTGCATACTCTGCTGGGAAGGGTCCTGGATCCTTGCCCGCGCTGCTGGTAATTGGGGCTTTGTTCGAGTGCAATATGGCGGCGGGCTGTGCTTTTTTCAGGGCCAGAATTGCTGGATATGCCCTCGCCAGGGTCAGCAAGTGGCAAGGGGGCTTATTTCAGGGCCACTGGAGGCAGACCAGTCAGTTGCACACTGACATGTACGGCTCGTTCCAGGGCCTGCTTGTCCCCTACTGGTGTATAGTGCCATGGAAACCCCCATGAGTGTCTTGAGCAGTGATGTCGACCCCCATCTTACAGCGATTATGATTATTCTGAAATGCTGTATCATGGCATGTCTCGATGGAGACATCTCCACAGTGTTAGGCAAGTATTGTGTCACTGCATCTCCATCATGACTGTAGAGTTCGGCATGGATGTTGAAGGGTGTCTAACAGTCCATAGAGGACAGCTACAT
This sequence comes from Clitarchus hookeri, assembly GCA_002778355.1. NCBI lineage: Eukaryota > Metazoa > Arthropoda > Insecta > Phasmatodea > Phasmatidae > Clitarchus > Clitarchus hookeri. Next base: position 577,103 of record NQII01000001.1, read on the forward strand.
TGGGGTGTCTTCTTCGATGGCTCTTCTATCACCATGCTGAAGGAGGCATCAGGGAGGAACACCTCGGGACCCCAATACCCTCGGGTCGGTGTATGTGTTTCCTCTGTGTTGGTCTCCTCCGATTCCTCTATGATGGGTCCATGCTGTACTTGCATCGCAATACTCGGCATTGAGAGATACAGCCACTCTTACGCCTTTGTGAGATCGCTTCAGGTCGGTGGTGGGGGTGGTACTTACATATGTGAGAGGCTCCTACTGTTAGTTCTGGCTCAGGCATATCGATGCTATACATCACAGCATGAGCTTTCTCACTCGCTGGGGTGTCACCTGTCGTCTCTTCTTGGGGACTGATGTTCGCCCTTCTGATGCCATTCCTGTATACCTTGATGTCCCACCCATCGGCACCATGTATGTGGTGAATCCTAAGCAGAATGGAATAGTGCCTGGCCCTGTCCACATTGGCGCTAGTATGGTGAAAAATTGTGCTTGGCGTCTGAGAGTGGATGTTTCTAGACATACACCACTTCCAAAAGTCACAGCTCGGCCAGGGGATTTTGGGTTTATAGAGTAATGTTCTTGCTATATTGCTCCTGTCGCCTTCGGCCGATGTCCTGCTTTTGCTCTCGGAGCTGCCATATTTTGTTCTAATCTGGCTGCGAGCTGCTACTGCAGGTGTTCAATTGCCCTGGTCTCTGTAATTCTCAGCTCTACGCTTGTGCCACTGGGATTTCGCCTGTGGCAGTATTTACATTCCATTGTAGACAAAAGAGAGTGTCAGGCAAGTGAGTGTCCCACTTTGTGTGGTTTTCCCCCATGCAGAGTCGTTACTGAGACTTGAACACCTGATTGTGCCATTCTGTTGAGTTTGCACAGGGGTGATACACTGGGGTGATATGTGATGTCACTCTTATCTGGTGGTACAATCGTTTCTATATCCTGCTGATATTCTGGCTACTATAGTCTGTTATAACATTTCTGGAGAACCTCCCTGTTGGAAGAATTCAAAACACCTGCTTCACCCAACACCACGCGAGTCAGCTGATGGTCCCACTTTGATCCGACCACGTGTGCGACACCGGTACAGTCTCGTGGCTCGGATCCCTACCAACTGGCACATGTGCTGACACTCAGCGCTGCAACGTCAGAGCATAGCACGCATGAAGGTGACACCAGGCTTCGTAGCACCTACGATCGGGACGCATACGAACAACTGATTCAATTATACAACACTAAGTGTTTGCGAGTATTACTGGTCCCCAAAAAGCAGAGCAGAATCCATCCCTGTTTACACATAGTGCAAACCACAGATAAATTGTGCTACTAAACGTAATTACAAATTACGTTAAAGTGAAGTGTCAACGACTTCTTTTTGGAACACGAGCTTCACGCATGCCAAACAAAGTTTAGTCCCCACAGGCATCACCTGACAGGGGGCATCTCAGTTTATGTGTTTTTGTAGGAATAGTGAGTGTAAAAGTGTACATGTTAATTTTGCAGCAGCCAACAGATTTACGGACTCGGAAAGACATGTTTACAGCACTATGTGCCCGTAAACCTAACAGCGCGAAAGTGCATTCTCGTGAATAATTAATTGGCTTGTTTAGTATAGAGAATACGTAAACTTTTCGTAGGGAAAATATTTAGTCTACATTTATGTAAGGGAGCTTTCCCACACATGCATTTTAAGAATTAAGGGCCTAAACTTATATTGTATTTCTTTTACACTCACACATTTCCAACTGCCACCTACTTCACAGCAAGTGGCCGGAAATATGTAAGTAGCTATTTAGTCTGAAGAGGACATTCAATGGAGCAGGCCATGCAGTTAGCGACTACCGGGCGTTTAACCAACTTCTTTGTCTTCCACCAAGAACCACCTCCTGCAGACTTACAACCCCAGAAGTGTAAGTTCACCTTTCTAATCTGGAGAGCACACACTCATATTTTATGCGGCAGCCTCCAACTGGCTTAGTGAATCGAGTCCGCTTAACGATGTGAGCACATTAACTGGTTTATAGTTTCGAAATGTCACTAATTACTGCAATCCCCAAGTCAGTGTTTTGATTTTCACTTTTCAGACCTTGCCTCTTTAAAGCATTTTGGGAGCTGAAACCACCAATCAGCCATTCAAGGGATTTTTAAGTGTTTTCAGTGTACCATGTACTTTAATCAGTGTTTAATTGGCGCGTGGAATGGCCTTACAACTTCGCATTCAGCTAATTTTATACCAGCATAACTGTCCACCTCACAACGAGCACTCGCGGTGGTATTGGGCCGACCGCAACTGCCCACAGCTACCAGCCTATCGAACCGCACTTAATAACCCTTCAATCGAGATGTAGAGGATAGGGAGAACAGCCTAGCCATCTGGATGACTCGGCCACAACCCACAACAGCAGAGCAGCCTGTAAGAAATCTGCAAGACGTCTCTGGTGAGTGTTTACCACCAAATCTCTGCACGAAGGACAGTGCATCAGTGATGTTACTACCATTCTCCAACCCTGACCTCACGAAATATGGCGCCTTTCTGGTATGGCTGGAAAAGCCACTTTTCAATATTTTTCAAAATTCTAAAAAATTTTAAAAGTCAAATTTTTAAATTTACTGTGCAGCAACTTTCATACCCCATTTTCTCACAACTTTTGTACACCTCTGGTATGGCAACGAAAGTCATTTACCAACCTTTTAAACCTTGAATAATTTCAAAAGTTCCATTTTTAAAATTTTAAAAGTAGTTTTCAAACATTTCAAATGTTCTAGCTATTGTGACATACATTCTAGGACATCCTAAATGTTTTGCACCCAGCTACATGTCATAAACACTGCAAACAAATCACGAAATTTTTAACCAACTTACAAGTGTTAGAATTGTACGTAAATTTCACAAGTGCCAAGTGTATTAATATAATGCCATCTGGGTGTGTCTCAAAACACCATTCAGGTGTTATGTATGTGTAAATTTAAAAAAGGATGGCCTTTCAATAACTTTTGTAAAACTGTGCCAAAACTGACATGCAGAGTGTTTAAAAAGCAAACAGTAAAGTGTGTAACTGTTCATGCAACAGAACTGTGGTCAAATCAAATGATGCCAAACTGCCTCAAACTGTTTCTGCAACTTTGTATTATTTTTAACATTTTTCGTAAAATTTTATATAAAATTTGAAGTGTAAGAGCCTGTCAGGCACCAGTGGAGTGTCACAATGTAGTTTTAAACATGCTAAAATCGGATTTAAATTAGCTCCAGGCTCTTCAAGCATAATTTCAAACCATTTTGGCCAACATTTCCGTAAAACTTCAATATGGCAGAAGGGCACGCTGTCAACAGCTGCCATTGCCAATAGTAACCCGCATTCCTGGGCGAAGCAGCCATTTTCTGTCACCCCATCACAACAACCCAGTGACATCACATGCCACAGAAGAACAAGGGATCCAAGAGGCGACGGAGTGATGCGAGGGCGTGCGAACAGCACCTCTGCCTCCCAGCCACTTATAATTCGGGCTGGTCATACCCGCTCACGAATCGATAGTATGGACTGCCAGGGTGGAGAGGTCCGCGAACCCGCGCCAGCTGTAAATACGAATGGTAACTACCGCACCACATCTCCCGCACTCAGTCCAAACGAGCACAAAAGGGGAAAAATAACTATGCACACTTTGGCAGGACAACCAGTGGTCCTGTACAACAGGTGTGTGCGCCCGGTCGCGAGCATATCTCCACGTACGTTTTTACGAATAATGCCAATACTTGCCAATGTAAATGCACAAATAATAATTTATAGTCACATACTTCGATTAATAATACAAATCACGTACCATGTACCACATTACTACAAATGTCCGTAGGAATATCAGCCGAGTTTTGCTGGACCTGCGTACACCCAATACAAACACACGGTTTAGCAAATCCCCTAATGGAAAATCCATGTCAATGCAAATCAGAGAACACTACAGAGTGTAAAACTAAACCTCAACCAATCGAATTACGATTGTACGAACAGTGCACAAATTTTGTATGGTGCAAGGGAAAGGGACAGAACATAATAACTTGCATATACTATAGCCAGCCATACCACCCCAATGCATTGCACCGCAGGAACGCACGTGCATTTGAGAGGGACAGTTTGTATGTGTGCAATGTGTTATGGCAGTCTGTCAGAAGCGACACTGGATTATCCAGACTTACTCAATGGTAACCAATTACCACCAACGCCCTGCCAACAGCCCGTGTGCTACAGTTTCAAGAACGACGTAGAGAGGTGCAGGTATTGTGGGCATCAGATTCACAAAAGGTGCGTTCACCTGAACGAGTAGATATCCGACATGGAACATGCATACAAATGCCAGGCATACACAAAGCACCATGAGCAATATATGGTAATGCAAACTGCCATGCATAATTCATACCTTGCCACTCTTTTCACAGTACCGCTTGCACAATCGACAACATACCCATGCCAACCCGATCAAGTACAGAACAGGGAAAACATGCAGAAGCAAAACAACACTCAAACAGCCAATATCATACCAGCATGGTTTCAATCATTACCGATTTTTGCATGCTTATCTAAAGACGACCCCTAGGCCTTCCTCGAGGACTGTAAAACACGGCTCCACAGTTAAGGTGTTTGCGAGGAAGAGTGGCCTAACTGCTTTGGGGGCCAGTGAGCGGAGACGCATGACAATGTTAGCGATTGGTTAAACATTATGGGATGAAATTTACCACATTTTTTACAGGATTCCAGTGCCGATATAATGGTACATTCTCCTCATTCCAAGCATGCAGTCGATCAGTACTCGACAAACAGTCGGCGCCTAAACTCTAATGTCTTTCAGTACATGGAAGATACAACTGGTACAGCAGAACCACCCAAGTATAACTGTGACCGAGGTACTGGAGGCAGTAGCCGGAACGGTTCTATCAGAGTACCGCAGCATATTAGCATCACTCATTTATGGCCTGTTAGAGGCAATCATGGGCTCGATAATGATCTTGGACGAAACCAAGCTCGAAAACCGAAACCGCGAGGAGAGTACATCGAAACCGCGAGGAGAGTACATCGCACAAAGCAGCCAGCATGTTCGGCAGAAGCCAAACCAATTACAGCAGTGGGGGTGGCAATGTTGCGACTCGTAAGGACACATCTCCCATCGTGTAACAACTGCCAAAAAAAAATGAACTCATGGTGTCCAACAATGGCAAACTGGTATAGGACAAAACGAAGAAGTCGCCCTACCCATACAAAAACTGTCCAGGCGAGCAATACCACTGGCATAGTGAATGCCCTGGAATAAAAATAGGAAAGGCAGCAGATGCGAAGGACAGTCTACCGCTATCGGAAAACAAGCAGAATGGGTAGGACGACAGTATGTCACATCCCCCAGTACAGACGAGCTGGTCCCGACTCTCACCCCACAACAGACTCTACTACAGCAGCTCCTCGCGGATCAACAACCTACGCCAAGTAAGTGCATGCACATTCCAGTTTACATCATCAGTGTGAAGTCCTATGGCCTTATTGACATGGCCACTTACGACAAATTTGTACAGCCGGGGTTCTTTGACATGAGAGCTCAGCGGTCTCACAGTGAAGCATTCACTTAGCCACAACCAACAATAGCAGCTAAACAATGGGAGAACCCAGCATCATGGTACACATATGCAACCTTGAGACAAACACAGTGCAGAAGTTGTTAAAGTACTTCTGGCATAATTAATGCACAACTTACAATATCCCACTGTTACCACCCAAAAACGTACATGAAAAATATGGCTATGTCGCAAGTATGTATTGGTACCAAAAGTACATACCTTTTGAGAAAAACCATGTCTCGTCCAAGTACACGAAGATCCATCCTTCTTCCTTCAGATTCTGATATTGCCTCAGGAAATCCCTTCGCATTATTGAGATTTTCTCATCTTCCAAAAGCACCTTGCGAGCATCAGTCTTCTTCCGCGAGAATCCCAGCCTGAGAAGCAGTCGATGCAAAGAAGTCCTACTCCCCTGGAACCTGGGATCACCGCTGTTCTTCAAGGCTTCCAGGATTGCATCCAGTGTCACATGTTCTCCTGGAAATATTTTTCACACTCTGCATACACACACGCACTCACACACACTCCTGCAATTGACTGAACTGGGTGTGCATTGAAAACTGTTAAAGTACATGTCTAATGTGATTGCTAGAGACAGGATAACCTGGTTAGTCATGTTCAAACAGAAGTAACTCGTCACCAAAATACATGTCATTATAGCATATAACATTTTTTTATAGTGAAATCCTAATTATTTCATTTACAAAAATGGTACAGCAATGTTTATTTTCAGTGGCAGTACTGATCTAAGTAAGAGCACTTGTTTGGGGAACTTCAAATATTTATTCCTGAGAAATTTGAAAGCTTAAATATAAATGGTTTCAAATGTCCATAGAATGATTTCAAGTAACATGGCTACTCTAACATGTATAGTTATTTTTAATGAAATGCATTACAAATTACTGAAGGGGCACAGCAAAACCTACAACTGGAACAAAAAATAATTCACTGCCTTTGGTGAATGTACAGAGTGCAGTAACTGTAATAGCCTATGCCAATAAATGTATTGCTTTACCACTCAAGTTATGTGTACTACAAAAACATGGATTACATCATTGAATTTTTTTATATAGACCTACTGTAAGTCGTAAGGTCAGAGAAAATATTATACAATCATTGGTTTCATATACCTGTTTCATACATGCCGCATATGATGCGACGAATAAGACCGCATGTAAAATTGTCAACATCTCCGACACCTTCCATTCTTTTCTTTCTTCTGGTCTTCCCTGGTGACTCCAGATTTTCTGGATCCTTCTTTTAGAACCTGCCAAATGAAGGTAATTAAATACAATAAGGGCTTTTCCTAAAACCGAGAAAATAATACGTGCAAATTATGTATATGGTTATTAGTAATCATTCTTAATATGAATTTCATTAGGGCTCCATGTAATTTTCAGTATAAACCATGAAATGTGATGGTGAGGAAGACTATGAATAGTAGCGTGCTTATGTGGTAAAACACGTAAAATCTATGCAAAATATATTTCTATCGGGTCACTGAATTGTGTTAAATATGATAATGCTTCGGTAAAGAAAACTTGTAATTTACAAAATGTTATTCAGAGGGTATGTTTTTGCCGACGCACTAAGGTTATATACAGGATAAAAAACTATCTAGCAGTGAGAAATTATAATTTATTCTGATGAAGTTTTCAATGCTTACATTGTATATATTCACGAGAAGAATGTACTACATAATGTATTAGTAGTAGAAAAAATATACATTTTGTATATCATACAAAAAGACATCCACAGTTGTTTACAAGCAGTAGACGTGTATCGCCATGATACTTTCATTGAGCAATCATGCACAGAAACAGGAAACAAATGTGCATCAATATTGGTTTCTGTGACAGTTGTATGCTAAGAGAGGGCGCAATTTAAGTGTACCGTGTAAATTTTACTGTGTGACAGCATGTGATCTCCAAGTGTTATTTACCGTTTTTCATTGCGATTATTTCAATTTGATGTGTTAAATCAAATTATTGTGCGATGGGTGTTTCTTTGCAATCATGTCAATGTGAAATGTTAAAATATAATTATTGTGCGGAAATAAGAGTGTTTGTTGAGTTTCCATGAATTGAATAAACACAAACGTGTCCTAGACATGTCTTAAAGGCAATAAATCTCCAAGGACTTATATTCGTCAATCACATGGGTAAATAACTTCATTTAAACTCTAGTTTGGTAATTATCCAGTTTGGGGGCTTTTCTGAACGAAACACTATAGACCAACAACAGTAGCATTGATGGGTTCTTCACAGATTCCCTATTTCATATTTAGGAAGATGTAATGTTCAAATAAGTAAAATGTATTTTTAAAAATAGTTAAAAGTACGAGCAGCCTGCCGCTTTGTTTACATCGGATGCCATGCTAGGGTCATTAACGTATGACTGATTTCGTAATATGTGCCCACCTAGCCTAACAGAACCTAACCCCACGATGAGTGAATCACTATTTTACATTTTTAAACTAACCTAGGATTAAAGGAATTTAAACTAACCTAGGATTATAGTGTGTTAATATAACCTAGGATAGTAGGGTTTTAAACTAACCTCGGATTAACACCCTACAAACCTAGGTTAGATTAAAACCCTATAATCATAGGTTAGTTTAAAACCCTACAATCCTATGTTAGATTAACACCCTATAATCATAGGTTAGTTTAAAACCCTAAAATCCTAGGTTAGTTTAATAATGTGAATTAATGATTCACTCATCGTAGTGTTAGGTTCTGTTAGGTTAGGTGGGCACATATTACGAAATTAGTCATATGTTAACGACCCTAGTATATTCGTGTTCTGCATAATTAGTACAGTGGAAATATACCACTTTTCAGGCGTTTTCTTTTTTTTTTTTTTACAGAAAAGCCCCTAAACTGGACAATTACCGTTTTAGAGGTTATGGCCTACAACCACATGTGGTCAACATATAAAACAAGGCAAGGCACTACATCAAAACAATAAAATATCATACAACATAACTTTGAACTTACCTGCGGACAGTTCGAGCGGGGATATCCAGAAGTTTTGCAGTTTGGTTGATGACTGAACCTTTTTCCAGCTGGCCAGTGCAAATCATTTCTTCCACTTGCTTCGCCGCACGAATATCTGCCTGCCTCTGACTGTTCGTAATGAGATTATGGGTCCGGTTCATTTTCGATGTACCGAATTTAGGAAAACTAAATGCTAGAAACTTAAGAGACACTATCCACTACAAAGTGTATATAGCAAAGGTACTAGAACCAGGCAACGGAAACACTGTGCAGTTACAGTAAAGCAGGAATAAATTACAAAAACAATCGAAAATACCGACAAGCTAGATAGAGTTAAAAATGGAAAAAAACCTAATATATAGGTTAGCAATACTAAGGAAATCTTAATTACGACTACATATGATGGTACAGCTATAAAGTAAATCTACTTAAAATGAGGTTATTCCACAATTAATGTACAAATAAGAAACTTAGAAGTGTATGCAGAAATTTTATAAATAATCCAACGGGTAGGGCTACATGGGCAAAGGATATAAATAAACGATTAAAGGTAACCTAAAGACAAAACTGTGATGTACAATACTCTTAGTAAATACAGGCTAATTCAAAACTTTAATGCTAACAAAAATTATACTAAACCCTAAGCAAGGCTACAGTAGAAATAACTAAACAGACGTGCCGTAATATTACGTTGGAATTATACTACAAATAAAAAAAGGGCTATAATATAAGTTAAGTCTATATTATAATTATCTTAAATAAATTATAGAACACTAAAACACTAAAAACAATGTGATAAATAGCCAATATCGCAAGATCACAGAAAAACCACGTGTGAAGTCACAATGGCGTCGCTGTGAATCGAATGTGTTCACCAAGCCGTGTTTGCACACATCTTAGGATGTAAAATTAACATGTTTAAATATTTCGTAGATTATCGGCATATATCATACAGTTCATAAAAACAAAATAATTACTTTTAGTGAAAAAAAAGTATACAACTTTATCTTTAAAATTTAAATAAATAATTTTATTGTTATGAACTATTTTCTTTCTTACGGTGCCAACTCGAAAATATACACAACGAAGCGACCAGTCAGGGGATACAATGCTGGGGCAATGATAGTAAACGTTGTTTCACTGCTATGGAGTTGGTGGTTCTGAATTTCACCGAGCTGTCAAAAAATGGCCTTCTTATATGGTACAGAATATACTACGAGGCCAAGGACGATGGTTTCAAATGGTTTGATTAGTAGCAATTGCATGTTGTTTCATTTTCCATTCTGCAAAATATTTTTCAGACAGTTACGTAAGCGAGAATTTCGCATTTCATCAAGTGTTTGTCGCATGAATCCTGGCCAAAATATTGCAATTTGTTTCACATATGCGGCACCTCGGTGACTCGACAAGTGGCTGCCACTTGCAAACTGTATAGTTAGTGTATCTTAGCAGGCACATTCACACACCACTGTTCGTTTTCACATTGCTTGTAAGTTTTGAACCTGTTCTCAGTTAGGTGCCACTATGGTACATTTTCATGTGTACACTGATCACTGTGTCGTAACTTGTCAGCTGATGTTTGCTGTGATGACAAATAAATAGCTGTCAGTTCAAGCATATTGAGTGTGGGTGTAGTGACTGATAATTGCTGCAGAGTGTTGGCAGGGGTGGATGGGTCTGTGACAGGTGACGATATTGTATCTAACGAAAATTAAGAACATTCATGGTGGTGTCTTAGATTATATACTATAAAACGTTCATTAATACCGAAATGTTTGAGGTCCTTCACCAGTTCCACTATATTGCTTTGCTTAATTAGCCAGGTAATATAAGTGTATGGCATTTTCCCTAACCTCTTCTGAAACGAGACTGGTAATGTTCTTTTCTATATAATGTATTTAAATGGTAACTGCAGTATCATGTAACATACGGCTGTTTTCCATTCAGGGCAACTTTACATTATTTGATTACACTTAGTGAATTTTACACTATTACAACTTCCACATGCAAATATTATGGGATGCAGCCTTACGGATAATCACTACTGTGTAGCATTCATTTAAATGGACAACAAATGCCCTAAACTGTCACAAGTAGTGTTTAATTTACTTGACTAAGTGGGACGTGAACTAGCATCTCTGGTTGATGACATATTTCTAGCTGTTGTAGTGATGGTGCAGGGGGCCCCAAATTGCTCCACTCATGTGTGCTGTTTCCCATCTGCTGTGTCTGATGGTTGAACACTTCCAGTGTCAGTGACATCGCTCATTGGTACATATCCTGTGGCTGGAACACTGTGCTGGTTTGTGGCTGGGTTTTTCATAGTGATGAGGCAGATTCATCCATTACGCCACTCTTACTCGGAGTGGCCACTTTCGTCTGCTACTGGCGATCAGCTGATTTGGAAGATGGTGTATAGAACTGCTGAACTGTGTGTTTCTGCTTGCTGGTGAATTGCTCTGTATTAATCGTGGGGGAAACAAAGTTATTGTGTGACTATAGTTAAACTAATTTTATACAATGAATCTATGGTCTGGTCTTGTATCGTTCAATGTCTCGGGCAACGCTGACAGCAGTGTGCATAATATGCTATAAACAGTTAACATAATCACCATAGGTCGAGGCACGAGCTTGAACTCAATATGTGTGATTTCAACTATGACTTCATTTTGTGGTAAATGCTGGTAGGTGAAGTTCACCAAACTTTGTTTTCACCTGACGAATGTTTCTAAGTCTTCATGCAGTCCTTGTTCTTATGTGAATACTGCCAGCTGGTGCTTAAGAGTGGTGAATGTACTTCATTGCACAATTTCAAATTTTGGACAAACTGAAGCCAGGTCATATTGTCTTCTGCTACTGATTTTCACCACACATGGGCATCACTGTTAACTTGGCAGCAAATTTTGGCATTCATCAACCAGAAGAATATCACGCACATACACAGGACTCTGCATATAATGTGAAAGTGATATCAGTGCAATATTCTGGATGGTATTATTGCTTCGCCATATTAGCATTCACCCCCTTCCTTCACTCTGGTAATGGAAGCAGTAGTGAGCAGAAACCAAATTCTGGCGCGCGACAACTTTTCAGTGACCAGACGGACATTTAAGCGTAGGGGAGAAATGATGTCCTTGCACACATGTTCCATTTGGCATGTCTGTTGATTTTCAGCACCACTCAGAATCTAGTTGCGTGTGTTTTGGATTGTGAACTGTACAACTGGCAGGAAGGGGATTCTGTGCTGCACACTTTGTTTCCACATACTTACAGGAAACTGGGAGTCCAATGATTAATGTGTGTGGGTGATCGGGGGGGACTGAACATGGTATATGTAGAAAGACACAGCCGACTCTGTCATTCAAAGATTGTGCACTACAGTCATATGCAATGGCACCGGAAGAGTGTCTGTGTGTTTTGTAATGTGCCATACTGTATGAAAAATCAGACTGATGATTTTTGGGCTACATGCACACAGTGCTAGACCAATTGTGCCACAAATTTCAGGACATAAATCACATGTGAGTTGTGAAAAAAATTCACACCAATAAATTCCAACCTTGTGAAGTGGCTCGTATGTGTAGGAGCTGTTCATGAAAACCCAGTTTTGTTTATCAAACAGTGTAGTCAGTAGTTCGGATTCTACAGCATGCCACATGAGGAATGAGAAGAGTACTCCAAGAAGAAACTCTGGGCTGAAACAACTGAAATGCATCTTTCAGGGTGACTGAGACGTTTTATTACCATAAATAGCTGTTTCCTTTACTTATTTATATTCAGAATGTGCAAAATATATATTGTGTTATATAATATATCTATCTATTAAATAAGTAACAACTGGTAATACGTGTCACATATTTACTTTATATTTTACTTACACTTTGCTTCTGCTTTAAACACCGCAACAGTTTTAGAGCATAGACCCAGCACCCTTAATAAAATACTACTGCTTTTATGCTCATCTCCCAACCAGCCACTCAGTTTACTCTGACTATTCAAATACTGTAATACATAAACAATATGCGCCCTTATACATAGTAAAATCACACAGAAATATAGTAAAAACATTACAACCATATTCATCCAATCGTTTCTCAGGGGACTGACAAAAATTTCAATGCATGTGGACTTTCAAAGAACGTCGTCTTGAAATGCAGAAAAAAATGGGAAAACAGAATATGTTCCCTGGATGCGGGATTTCAGTCCATCCAAGTTCACTACATATATGTTCTTCTGTATAGTTTTATAAAGAACTTAACTTTATACCAACGACATTCTACACCAAAGACATTAAAGAGTCCAACTGTTTGAGGATATATTATATCCTGCATGATTTTTTACAAAATATGAATTGCTCTTTTCTTTACTATTTGGAATAACAATTTTTAATAACGGTGCTCAGTTCCTTGGCAAATACTATTTATCATTGGTTGGTCCTGGGTATACATCACTATAGTCACGCCGGCCAAAGAACGTACTTGGTCCCGCCTATCCAAGTGAAAGAGAGAGACAGAACAACTTGCAAAACACCAAATACAAGTAGCTGACAGGCAGACAGACGGATCTCAAGGCACACCCTCCCAACCACCGCACCATAATCGTCCAATTGTTTCCTTTTCTGGGGATAATTGGCCCAACATTGGCAGAGCTCCCAAGTCCTAAATTACAGCAGTGATACTATAATTACGTTTATTCATTAGCTACACCAATTTAACCAATCGAGTGTCCACCTATAAAATATTTTAAAATATGCATTCCTTCAAACATGCAGTACATTAAATGCAGACATTACTGCCACTCTAAAATTAAGTAAACAGAGAAATGCATACCATTTAAAGTTTCATTTTCAACCTTACTCCAAATGTTGACTTTTATTTACACTAAGGTAATTTTTTGCCACTCGTACAGGCTGCCGGCGAATTGTTAAAACATGATGAAAAAGACGATTACCTGGCTACACGAAGCAGTCGATCACAAATACATTTCTAGGAGACAGGCCAATTGTACAGATTCACAGTGCAACACATCAGCTGGACTGGCTTACTAGCAGGCGAAGATCACCCAGAATCCACTTTCCGTACTTTTTCTTTTAATGTGTGCGAATAGACACAGCCGTGACAATCCTGTACGATCCGAAGCACTGGTGTTTCCCTCATAGTAATAACTCCGGGCACACAGACCAGTTTGGCGATAGCACTCTGTCCCATTATTCAATAATTTCATGTTATAAATGTTGCAAGCTCTAACAATACAGCCGACATTTAGCTCACAGGCATTTTAGAAAACCTAAATTGCAAACAGCGGGCAACTGCAAGGAACACATTCTCGCCCGACTGGCACAAAAACCAACAGGTGCAAGCTGGTGTCAGCTGTAACATTTCACGTAACTCAGCATGCTTGCTAATGCGGCTGGCCAAGTTAAACTGTCTTTTCTCCAGCTTGTCACGACCACGACATGTCACCTCAGCGACAACTCACCTATAACTCCCTCTGAACGCCACTGAGCAGCTGTCACTTAAGTACCCTCCTCTGTAGCGGTCAAGGCTGCAATTTATTTGTCATATAATGTGTGGATGGAAAGACAGAATAGCCATCTTGGCAAAAACACACCAAATACGATCTTTCGGCAACCCAAGTATAACAAACATATCTTACACACAATTTATCAAACAACGTCACAGTTTCCTCCTTTAAAACACACTACAAGAAGTTAAAGCTGCCATAAAGGTAAATTGGCAATAATCGGGAACCATCACAGAATTTGGAGTACCCACTCACAAACTACAAAACAAAATAGTGACAAAATTAATACCCTTAAAAAATCAAAACAAAACCCAACATTAAAATAACTCAAAACCCGAAAATAATCGTAACAAATAGGATAAGAATATCTAAGGACACTAGAACGCAGATTCAAAAAACTATTGATATGGCCACCATTACATATAATTGCCTCCATTGTTATCACTGGTATACAATTTTACAGCAGAAATGTACACTTTTTTAATAACAAAACCATTTGATGGATTGCTAAACTAGCACTGCCAGCATTAAGGAAGGCTGCAACCTTATACGGAACATTGTGTGCTAAAGATAGTTTTGCAAAAACAAAATTCTATTTTCCTACTTTGAGTGATCTTTCTGCAAAGCACCAGATTTCCTACTTTAATATTACATACCACTCTATTCTTATTGTAGTTATGCAACATTTTCTTATGGTTCTTCAAGAGAGACTGGTAGACTTCTCTACAGACTTTGGTATGGTACTGCACATTTTGATCAGTAAAAATACCCACATAAATGTCCCAAAGACTTAACAAAATATGTGGCACTTCATAACCGAAAAAAACCATTGGAGAGACTTCCACGTGGCGTCATGTGCCACAGAATTTAGAGCGACATTCAGCAATGTCAGACCTTAATCCCACTACCTCTGCCTATCATGACGATAGATGTCCAATCCACCTTTGACCGACTTGTTCAATTTTTCCACTAAGTTTGGACATGGATAATAAAGGCTATTGAGGATCTGTTTAACCCCCAACTAAAACATAGATCATGTATCGCTTTTCCTGTGAAATAGGATGCATTGTTTAAAATTAACAATTCAGGGATAGCAAAGATCTTAAATATTTAATTTTCAAGTCTATTGCATACCCCAATGCCTTCATGTCCGTCAAGGAAATGAGAACTGCAAATCTCGAAAAACTAAAAACTGTCGATTAAGCAGATGTATGTTACCTTTGCGAGAATGTGGGAGAGGCTAAAACACATCGATCCAAACTCTCTGCCAACCTCTCGCAAGGACTTGCACAGAATACATTTCGACTTTGGAATTTTGAGTCTGCTTAGCACATTGGTAGTGATTGCATGTCCTTAGATTCTCCTCGATATCACTATGCATGTTGGACCAGAAAAACTCCTTCCTGGTCTTCAATTCCATTTTTCGCCTACCCGTATGTGCCCTACCAGAGAATTATGAAAGAAATACGTAACCATTGGTCTAATTAACTTAGGTACCCATACCTGTTTCTTCTCTTTCTTTCATGCTAAATACACCACACATTTTATGACTTTGAAATTCCCACCTTGCCCTTTCTGGACTCTATCTACAAGTGATTTTTCCCCTGCATCATCTTGTTGCCATTTATGGAAGTTCAAAAATGATTCGGGGATAAGGTGCAAAACATTACACAATTATCCTCCCATTGATATCCTGGGGAGTTTCGGGTGGCACAACAAACTCAGATGAACAGTACATTCTCGGCAACGCATCTGCGAAACAATTATCCGTTCGCTGAACATAACATATCTTATTGGCCCAATTTATCTATTTGGCAGGGATGCGAAAACAGCCCCATCAAGGCTCGATTATCTGTTCTTAGATCAAACTCCGCATGCTCTAGATAGGAGGCAAACTTTTATACACCACACAAACATGCTAATGCCTCTTTCTCATAAGCACTATACACCTGTTCACTTATTGACATGTTATTGCTAGCAACTGCTATCGGTTTTTGATTCTCATCCTCTCCCTACAACAAAATGGCACCTAGGTCCCTACTGTTAGTATCAACCTCTAAGACAAACCACTGATAGGAATTGGGTAAGCTCAACACAGGCGGATGATAAATGGTGTACTTCAATGCCTGAAAACGTTTATGTTGCTCTTCTCCCCAGCAAAAATCTATGTTCCTCTTTTCAGCTGATTTAGAGGTGCGTGCAATGCCACATACCTGGGGATGAATTTAGAAAAGTTACACTAGATGCTCAAGAATTACATCACCCCTTTACATTCTTAGGTGCCAGAAATTAACAATAGCAGTGATCTTATCTGGGTTCATAATCAATTTCCCTTTGTGCTCTATGCAGTGTGTATCTCTACAGCGGTTACAACATTTCAGGAGAGATAGAGTACACTTAGACGATCGGAAATCTCATAGCAACGCATGGTCGGTAACGCTTTCCAGGTGCGGTAGTGACGACACAAAACACAAGAAAGGAAGGACACGAACACGAACCTTGATTTCTTCTTCTGGAGTTACGTCAAGGCACTGGTGTACGAAACTCCCGTTAACAGTGTTGAGGAACTTGTTGCACGCATCGTGGCAGCTGCTGGGGAAGTCCGGGACACGCCCGGTATTTTCGCCAACATCAGATCTTCAATGTGCTGGAGATGTGAGGCCTGTATCACGGCCCGGGGTCGTCATTTCGAACACCTTCTTTGATTTTTGCTGTACTAAGAAAATAAACATGTTTTCTTTGTCACGGAAAACACTGGTGACACATGTGAAGCCAAACTACTGCGAATTATATACTGCCTTGCCAAATCTGCTATAATTTTTCGAAAAGCCCGCAGATTGGGAGGGGAGCATGGGTAAGGAACACACCTCACCAGAATGTCATCAGACACCTGTATTCTGTACTGAAAGATATCTAATTTCACTGTTAAAACATCCTGAAATTTCTTCACGTCCCAGTTTTATTGTTTGTTTTGACTCCCGAAATACCTTCCACTTAAGTCTCCACTCCTTTTTAGCAGAAGAACTACCATTCAAACCAACAGGATGTGCCTGTTTGAAGCAAAAAATAAGCTGTTTGTTTTTACAATCCACCAGCATTTTAGTATTATGTAGAAAATTTAACTTAAGCACCATGCCCCATATTAAAACTGGAACTACTCAATACTTGTGTGTCCAGGAATACTTTAGAATTTTAAAATGAAGCCACACACAAACCTTAAGAGAACATCACTTTCTACTGGCTACTTGTAAGGCAAATCCATACACAGCTTTAGTTTGGTTATTTAACTCTGGCTTTTCTTTAATGAGCTTGTTTAGTATATTTTGGATAACAAAACCAGAGGATGACTCTGTATCCACCATGACTTCAAGTTCAACTTCACCTATGAATATATTTACTCACAAGTATTTTTGAGCATCGAATTTTGCAAGCATNTTTTTTTTTTTTTTTTTTTTTTTTTTTTTTTTTTTTTTTTTTTTGCAGTCCTTCGCAATATTATGTACCCTCCTACAATTGAAATACTGGCATTTATCTTTTTTTCTGATCTACAATCAGAGGCATAATGCCCCACTTTGCCACAATTCAAACAGGCAATCACCCTTCTCCTTGGTGGCAATACATCCCTCTGGTACACCAGAACTTCACTTTTACTCTTATCTGTCACTGAGTAAAGTTGATGTGTATGATACGCGAGATTATCTACCTCTACACCTTAAAATTTCAGTTATGTAGTCGTGGTGGGTTTAGACATAAAGGTGCATAACTGCCTAACTTGAGCCATTTTCTCCAATACTAATGCAACAAGGTCACTATCACGATGTTGTACTACTAATTCCTCAGTGCATTCAATTAATTATTGAATGAATTCGCACACTTTTTCTCCTTCTCTTTGGAAACTATACACATAGCTCTGCACCATGTCTTTCTTTACTATTTTGGGACATAACACTTGCCACAACCTACTTTTAATTTCTTACCAACTTTTTCCCGTTCCAAATCCTACCAGCAGGGTTTCAAGAGCAACATCTGAACAAAATGGGATAACCCTTGTGTCAATTCAACATCGGATTTGCTCTGAAGGTTATGCTTAATTCTCAAAAAGTGCAACAATGATTGAGGTTCAAAATTTGTCAACTTCGGAAAGTTTTTAGGGAAGTTAATACTAACTGCGATGCCAATGATGCACCACCAGTCGTTACGACTTCACCGCTACTGCCCACAACACCCTGATCCATTTTAGCAAGAGCATCCTTCTTAACAGTCCTTATCAGAACAACAAATTTCTTTCGGAGGATACCTACATCATCCCCCTCTTCAACTTAACTACACAGCCTGTAGGTTGCAAATCAGCTCACTTTTACCGATTTTACCAATTCGGCTGTTAGACATATCTAATAACACTAATAACTACCACTCTGAATAAGCAGAGTGGCTACTCTACCACTGCCACTGCGACACTCTGCAGATCTAAACGCGTCTGTTTGGGTGGTAGATATGTTGTGTTGTCATAAATAAGAGTTTCCTTTATTTATTTATATTCAGAAAATGCGAAAGATATATTGTATTTTATAAGGCACCTATCTAATTAATAAGTACCAACTGGTAATATGTTCCACACGTTTACTTTTTCTTTGGCTTACATGCTCAGCGTTTGCTTTAAACACTGAGGGCATTTTCAGTAGA
>NQII01000001.1:595904-606701 GCA_002778355.1 Clitarchus hookeri
GGGGGGGAATTACATGATAGAGTAAGTATTTTTTCTGAAATGTATTTTACATTCTAAATTTCTAACTTTACCACCAAAGATAAATAAACACCTATCCACCGATTTTCATTTTATTTCAAAGTGGATATTCACGTCCAAGGAATGTCGTCAGAAGTGGTGGCTCATTCGTTCGTCCGCCAAAAGTTAAAGTTTGAAAAGCATTTGGAAGGCATACAAACAGAAAAAATAAGTTTGCCTGTGATTGGCTGAAGATCACGTGACCGCCGGACGGACGATGTATGGCTGTATAGGACTATTGTGAGTCCAGATTTACAGTCCAGCTGGTCAGTCCCAGTGTCTGCTTTCCCGACGGCCGCACACTGTACTAACTGGTCACTGCGCCGTCGCCCGCACTGTCCCATCGTCGTTCGCACCCGACACTAACAGCCACAAAAGACTGCCGACACAGAGGTATACTGCGGTTTATATAGCTGAGCTGACCTGGCCCAGAAGTTTTTTCACACTTCGAGTCGCGCCGAGGGAGGTGATGACCAGAAATTTCACACAATGGCTCCCAAGTTGTTCCTTATTCCAGAGACGAGAGTGACGTCAAGTCCCGTTAGCGTTATCGCTGCCCATGTGGTGGTTCCGCTTTCTTCTTCTGGGTATCGGTGATATCCTGGGTATGACTGTGCTGGGGGAGGAGGTGAAGCAGCTGCATGTTACAATATCCATAATTTTAATGGGCGATGCTATGTGGCAGAAATAATGTAGTAATAAATTATAAAATACTAATAAATGAAAGCCATTATAATGTATACAACCAAATCATGATTAATTTACAGAAGGATAAGAAAGTCAATACTTTCATCCTACCATGACGATCCGAGTTTCGCTCCTGGTTACCCTAATCCTTGTATCTGAAAGTGAGAGACTAGGAGGACGTCACTGATGGCTTTTGGATTTTCTGAGTACTTCCATTCCTTCAACACTATACTCTGTCTCTTCTCTTGTCATTGCCTTAATAGATTACTCTCGCATATGGGTCCAAACCGAAAAGTGCAATTATTTTCTTTCATACAAACCTCGCCTAATTATAAGCAATTCATTTCCAGAATGTTCAGGAATAAACGTGTCACAGTTCAAGATTTCACTATAGACAACATACCAGCGACCAGCCCTTGTTTTCTGCAGCTACACTGTGTAACTCTGAAGCTGTTGAACTCACGAGTCAGCGATGGGTTAATCTAGCATGATAACATTGATGTGACAGCAAAGCCGTTCTGGTAAACGACTTTACCATCATAAGGAAATTGGGAAACTGGACTGTGTGTTCATACATGTGTACCACTGAGAGAGAGCTCGTGGGAACGACTCAAGCAGACCTTGGAATGCCTGACTATATTGGATGAAGAATGGGACAGCCACGGCAGACACACATGCACAGTCTCATAGCAATCATTTCAAAAAGGGCGTTGAGTTAATACTGTGCCAGGGTTGGAATTTCTCTCTACTGAAGCGGCTGTAAGACGGTCAGTGATTTTTGCTACTGTAAATGTTCTGTACTGTATAACGTCTGTTATTTAAACGCTACCAAAACGATTAATTTTCCGCACACTATACATATCTTCCACAAAACCATTAAAGTTTTTCAGAGTCATAAATATTGCATAAATATAATGCACTTTTATTCATGTATTTGTCTTGTTTTGGAAGAAAAATCCATATATATTAATTTGAACCCGTGGAGAATTTGACTGCTCAACTTATCCCAAATATTTGATGAGTGCATTAGAAAAATATTTGTTATTAATTGCCACGTTGTTTCCGTCAATTCTCTACAGAATATTTAACAGATGCTAAAAAAAACTACCCCGTCACGTGAAGCGAGCCTTAATATTTTTCATTTCAGTCCAGGTAAAAATCCCGTTGAGTTGAGTTGAGAGAATTGGGCGGCTCTTAACAACGAGGTCTTGAGAGCCGAAAAAATCCCGTTTATGTAACATCTTTTTCTACCAAAAGGGATTTACAGAATATGTAGAGAATATAAAGGTCACGTACGTGCTGACGAAGAAGAAGATGACGATGTTGATTTACCTAGTTCGTAATTAATGTACAAAATAAATGTGCAGAAATGAGTACTCGCGACAATGATCTTGTTCGAAAATACTCAACAGCAGTAATCAGTTTGGAAAACTGCAATTTTTGGCAACAACAGAGCAGCTCATTTTATATTATATTGTTTCAATAGAAATGAAGGTGTCTTACTGATAAATTCACAGAAAGAACGAGGTGGCTCAGAGAGCTACCTAATTTTTGCCTTAAATTTTTGGCTGTAAATAAATTATTTAAGTGTTAATTGCGCTGCAGTATTATTTTGAAAACGTTTTAAACAAGTGGGCCATGAACATTTTAGGGTTCAGTGATTATTATAGTCAAAATAAAATTTAATGCACACTATACACTATCATCAAACGATATAACATGTAGATATCCTGATCACTGATATAGTTTTCTCACATACGATAAAATTTTCGGCGTTGTAGTAAAAGAGAAGTTAGCCCGCGAATGTGTGTTCAAAGTAGCGAAACTTGTTTCAAATGTTTCAAAGAAAATTTTTATGTAAGAAAGGTAATCTAGGATATGTTTCTGAAATTATAGGATCACTTCTACCCGTGTCCAAGGGAATGGTACGGAGAAATTCCAAAGAGATATTCAGTGCCACAAGAATCGTATTTTTAATATCGCAAGGACAACATGGAAAAAATACATTTTAGTCCAACTGAATCAGAATTATACACATGCGATTTTATTCTGGAAAATGCAACTAACATACAGCTTTCACTTTCCACTGAAAGGCTGTACACAAGGCCACAGCAAATAGCCCCAGCAAGGCTGGGAGACGTCCTTCGTTTGTCAAGAAAATATTTACAATCTGCGGTGTCTTTGTTTTTTACATGTCAATGCCAGAACCACCACAAACACTGACATTGAAGAGAGTGAGCGCAAAAACCTTTCTTGTACACGCTTTCGCCTTTATGTTATAAGTTTATTTTCCTTATACTATAAAATTATGGATAAAAAAGGACTATGTTCTCACTTGTTTCATATTAAATGCTTCAAAATCTAAACTCCAATTTGGGAGATATCCATGCTAACAGAAACCAAAATACAATATTTATAGTTCCGTGAAAACATTTTGATGCTTACATTAGACGATAAATTTTATTTTAAAATAATTGCATTTACATTTATGTTATATTTGTTATTTTTTATAGCGTTCAGCTCATTTAATTTTCAGTTCTAAAAGAAATATTAAAACTTCATTAAACATAAAGTAAATTTAAACATGAGAAATTTTATTACGAATATAAGGAAAATCCAAATTTCATAATTAATATTTTATTAAAAATTTAATTTCTGTCTATTGATAGAAATTCAATTATGTTATAATAAGAGCTCGTGTGCAGTAGAAAACAGAGTAAAATTTTAAATAAAACTTCTTATACTTCATTATTACTTTTTGTCAATTTACTGCACAATAGTAGAATGGAGTAACCTTGCCTGCGCATTGAATGTTTGAATATACCTTCTTTTTAATTTAATCGTTTTTCGAAAACGGTTTATGCATTTTTTTATTTCTTTCCGGGAATAACTATAAAAGTGTCCAAAAATTCTGATTCTCGTTCATTTTAAATATCTTTATTGAAAGGAACACAACCTATTATTTTAAAGGCCCTTATTCAGTAGCTAATCTCTATATTGACTAACGTTTGCTATTGGCTTGATAAAAATACTTATATACTATAAAATTCAGTACGTGAACTAAAAGAAGAATCTCATTTTTTAATCCAACTAGCGAACCGACCATGCTTCGCCCAGGTGCAGATGAGTTTTACAGTGATACACTAATAAATAAATTGGGAAAAGACAATTCATTTATGTGAAAACAGAATTATAAAATTATTCATGTTGGCCTAAGTTTTTATCTGATTACCGCAACCCAAAAGGAAGGAAATATTTCTTACCCGATAGCCAAGAAGTAGGGTATTGTTTTTGGAGTGTATCTGTGCAACTATCGCGTAGTTACATTTCCGCTTTCCAACATAGATGTATGAAAATCAAAACGTGAGTTTCATCAAGTTGTAGCTTTAGAAATAAGTGTACCTAGTTATTACTTTTTGCGCTTGGTTGAGGGATCTTAATAGATCACCGAAATTAAGCAACCTTCCCAGCGGCACACATTTGGAAGGGTGACCGTTTAGTGGGATAACATCTGAGCGCTTCCGGGCTTCGGAGGGTACGTTAGATATTCTGTCCCGGTTGTTCTTGATTGGTAGTAATCGTTAAGCCATTTCAGAGGTCCTTGGGTGGTCTGATAAACTCTGACACCAAAGGAAAAAAATATTTCGGTCACGTTCCCAGCCGTTGCAGAAGAACGTTTTGTTGTCATTCCACAGGAACCGTACAATTTTCCGGGATAAAAAGTACCCTATGTCCTATTCCAGGATCTTACGTACGTACATACCAAATTTCATCAAAATCCGTTCATCCGTTATGGAGCCGAGTGGTAAAAAGCACACACACACAGTCTTTTGCATTTATAATATTAGTAGGATTTACAGTAGGAATAAGCAAATAATAAAAGCTTTCCAACTAAATGTTTATGGTCACGAAATATTTTCAAATGTTTGCAAATCTTTCTCATAATTATTGACATATTCTTTAACTTACTGAAAATATAAGTTTTTATTCAAATATTTGTTAAACACTTTTAGCTGACAGACAATACGTTGAGATTTCTTTCAAAACCCTGATGGTCTGTTGCATGCAAATAAATTCTTTATTGTTTTGACAGTTAAGGACTTATGAATTACTTTTTTTTTGTTTCTTTTGACTTTTCCGTAATTTCAATAAAACGTTTACGCAGTATTTAGAAACATAAGAAACAGTATATTTTCAATAGCAATTAGCATATCTTATGTGATGAAATATTTATAGGTACACGCTGCTAATAATTTTTTTATAAAATACTTCTAGATTCAGTTCACATTAATGAATTTTTCTGGAAATCAGTATCAACTGCCAAATTACCTTTCATAAAATGATTTAAATCTCCGAAATGTACTTTTATCATCGTTTTTGCGTTCCTTTCTTTTTTTTTACTTAGTTTTCTAAATAGTATTTTTCATGTTCGTATAATTTTTGTTTTTTAAGGTATTTTCTGAATCAATTTTTTAATCAAACATTTTACTGTTATCCTTACTATTTATCTTTAACGCAGTCCAGAAGAGACTTATTTTTTTACCGTCTTGAATAACGGTTATTTTCTGGAATTGTCTGTTTACTAATAACATCGTATTTAATATTTTTTATACTTTAGTTAAATATATAGTAGTGAGATTTTATTCCTTTAATAGCATATAACTAAAATGGAAAAAAATATTAATGATTAATTTCTTTCATACACAAAGAAACCGATAAATTCAAAACTTTTCTCTAATGAACATAATGTAAGTATGCATTTTTAAACTTAAAATGTGTTTGTTTTTATATTAGAGTTTCCTACTAAGAAGATACATAAAAATCAATTCCAGTGAGACACCATGGAAAAAATTAAGGAATTGAAGAAAAATGTAAAAACATTTTCAAATAAGATTTTTCGCATTTCCGTGCATCAAACAAGTGAATTTTTATGCCATACACTGTTCCAGTAACTTCGTAAAATGCTGCTGCATATAAAAATAACCACAATTTAAGTTTAAAAGTGTATATTTACATTATGTTTATTTGAGAAAATTCTTAATTGTATCATTATAATTTTCTAATGCATAGGAAAAATTTAACATCAAAAGCTGATTCAGCAGTCTCCAAACATGGGAGAATCCAGACAAACAGACAGAGAACTAAATAATTTCAAATTTTGTACAAGATAATATATTTTGTAACTTAAACATATAAAAATTAGTGATATTCCTTTAAAATGATACATGTACTAGAAATAAGACTTGTTTTAGGAAAAGTAAAATTTTAAGTCGTTCAAAAAATGAAAATAAGAAACTCACGAAAATGGAAAGACAATGCATGCCATTTAGTTATTGTAATGGTTTTACATGTTTCTTCAATTCCTCAATAATTTGATTTTCTGGTTTCTCACTGGAATTTTTTTTAATCACTTAGAACTTTGCTTTTCCAAGAAAAAAGTCTTATTTCTAGGTCATATATCATTTTCAAGGAATACCGCTCATTTTAATATGTTGTAGTTATCTTCATTATTTTTTTTACAGAATCTGAAATATTTCAGTTCTCTGCCTGCTTGTTTGGATTCTACCATGCTTGGAGACTGCTGAATTGTGGTTCACGGAGATTGAAGCGATGAACGAAGCGAGTCGACCGAAGCTCCACCGTTCTCTGTCCGAAGAAATACAATATCGTGGTCTTTCTTTGGGGATTTCACTACCTAGAATACTCCATACTGATCTTCTGTTTCGGATGTCTCGTTTATGCATTAGCTGGTCTGACATACCATCGATACTCCTCGTGCTCCACGGTGAATGGTTTGTGGATTATGCTTTCCACTAACGCAACCTTTTCCAATTTTGTACGGATGGCGTGAAAGGGCAAAGCAGGATTCAGTTCCTCTCTGCACAACTGACTCTATGATATTCGACAGGACATTGTCGCGAACCCTTACAACTGTTCTCAGGTCATCCATCAGCAGCCAAGCCAGTTGTCATGAACGAAATGTAATGTTGTAGCAACCGGAAAAGTCGTTATCGCAACATTTATTCCTGCACGCGTGAAATGTATAAGATAACGTATCTGTTTCTAAGATAATTCGCCAGAAGGCGAGGATAAATATTTCAAATATCCTTGTAGAACTGAGTTATTATAGGTGTCATTATCGAATTTATAACAACACGCAATATTAAAGGGACTCTCAAAATTCCTTAAACCAAAAGGATATAACATTTGTATAATAATATGTAAGTTATGTCTTTTTGGCACAAAAGTTTTCACAAGGGATGTGGGAAACATTGCCGGCCATGAAGCTGCTAAATGTCTTAACTGTACGATAAATGATTCGCAAACGGCAAGTGACAGGATAAATCAGGTTCCAAAATATAACACTCAAATAATGGCGTCTTCCAGGGCACTTAAAAGAAGTGTATAATCATGCCTGCAAACTGCACAGAAAAATTTACACGTTTTGAGCTTCAAGGTCGCTTGTCAATGTTACTCATTGTTTACTTCCAGCGGCCCTCCAAATGTGGAATTTTGGTCGCATATTTCCATTTTTACGTATGGAATATGAAAGAAGACTGATATTAGATGTTGTTTTATGACAAAATAAGAATTGAAGAAGTTTGTTTTTAAAGTAAATTTGGTATTTATTTCCTAATTATGTCGCAGACCATGAAGAAGCCGAAGGGAACTGAAATCTGCACTGCTAATTGCATACTAAAGTTAATGCAGGAGTAACCAAAAATTATGGCCCTACCATTCATGCACTCGTAGTACATGAAACGGAGGTTTTACTGCTTTCCTAAACCGTCGCTTTCGATCGGGCAGTATCCCGTAGTGATAATTGGGTTCTCGTACTTGTAACTTGCACGGCAATGAAAATGCCGCTCCATTGCTACCACCAACGAGAAAAAAAAATGTATAGGCCTGAATGCATAATGCTTTTCACGCCATAGGTGGAGAGTGGAGAGATTTGAACAGCTCTTAACATCGAGGTCTTGACGAGAGCGTATGAGGGTGAAGTGAGGTGAGTATGGAGCAGTGCCGAAATGCAAGGGCAAGCTGAGATCCCCGAGAAAACCCACTGACCAGCGGCATCGTCTATCACGATCCCCACGTGCGAAAATCTGGGAGCGCCCCGCCGGGAATCGAGCCCGGTTCGACTTGGTGGGAGATGGGTAGTCTGACCACTACACCACCGTGGCTCCCTCCACGCGATAGGTTTCTGTGTACTGCGGAATGCGATGAAATTAACAACAGTAATGAATACCATCCAAACTGCATTATATATGTATGTGTATATATATATATATACAAAAACGCTACCTGAAATAAGTTATCAGTTTGTTGATATGATGCACACGACAACTGACAGAATGCCTAGTTGTATTCCAATGACTTTAATTGTTACACATGTACAATATGTAACACAAATTGTTACAAGGCAGTAAGTAAAAAAAAAAGTATATTATTAATTTCAAAGTATTTACAGTATGCTGTCTGTGACCATTCTATTAGTAAGTAAATTTTTTGATATTTGTGTAAGTAGTTTGTGAAACATATAGGCACTGTCTTACATAATGGTGCACAAAATCGAAGATTAGAAGAATTTTAATAATCACCTATGTAATACTAGCACACAACGTTTTGTTATATTAATCTAAATTTTCGGTAGGTTGGCACTCCAACTCCAACATAAAATATTTCCATGCACATCATTTTGAAAATTTATTGCTGAAATACTTCAATCGTGCAGGTGTAATTAACCGAAAATAACACTACTTGCGTTGGAAATTGGCGTGACCCGATTAAGTAGCTCTCGAGATATTATGTAGGAACTTAATTTTTTAGAGATCACTCACTATCTTGCAGAATGACTAGCAAAAGAGCCCGTGGTTTAGTGTTATAAATTCTCGGAATATTTGTGACCAGAATATTAAGTTTGTTTTTAATTAGCCAATCTGTTCTGTGGTTGTGGTAACCTAACACAAAATAATGACATGTGGGGCCATTATGAAAATTAATTTCTCAGTAAAATACGTAATATATGTTAAGAAAGACTAACTATAAGTTTATATGTATGTCAAATTTTGCGGGAATGAGATGATAAAATAGTTATATTTTTTATAGTTGTGCTATTTTTCCAAACGGAAGGGTGTTAAATATCATATACATTCCTCGTAATAAATAAAGCCAGTATGTCAAGATTGTTTGAAACACGCCTAATATTTATTCAGATATTGCGTTCTTTTCAAGCATATTAATATGGTCGTATGCTCAAAAATAAGTGTCCGGTATGCTGAAATCATAAATTGTTATGGTGGTTTTCTAGTTCCAGAGATACGAGTAGGGGCCCGGAAATTTCGCGGAATCATCTGGCAACAAGTTAGACTCCATAATCATTTGTGTACTCGAACCTGAATTAGTTGTTCATAGGACGATGCTCCAGTTTTACCCCAGACCAGGTAGCACCAGATTCGGTGCTTGTTTTTTTTTTTTTTTTTTTTTTGCAGATTTGTTATTGGCCTAAATTTCTTGCATGCTTGTCTTACCAACTGCGATCCAGTTAGGAAAGAAAGTCAAATATATATGCGTTTGAAGACTATCTTATCTTCAAATGAATACGCGCATCTCCGGGTGTCTAGATACGAGGTAATAGCTTTATTTTTCAGGTTGCGCTCATTTCTCAAATGGCGGACCAACCAGGGCATGAGTTTCTGAACTTAATATCGATAGTGCGTTCCGTCGAAGTACCGGATCGTTTTGAATCGAATGAATGGTTTCTGAAAAATGACATAGCTCAAAAAATTTTTTAATTACCTCAATTTTGAAAATAAGCATCCGGCATTGCCGAAAAGTATAGAAGCCAAACATCTTTGTTAGTAATACACACACAGACACGCACTGAAAGGAAGGTGATCTCGTAGGCCCATATTTGCTTCGGAGAGAAGGCTATATAAGCTGTTCACGGTTACTTCCAAATGTTCTGTGGCACTCCTTAAGTTTTACTTCAAAGATATTCCTCCACCTTATGCAAACAATGCTTAACCAAGTATAGAAAATGACACCAAAGGGACAACACACCGGATTCGTGCACAGTCAATTTAATATTATTTTGCAATATAAATATTCCTAACTAGCCATTACAACACAGTTTTTTTCCCTGTTTTTATTAATATTAATTATTAATTAAATATTATTATTTATAGAAAGAGTATAAGAAAAAGTTTAATTTAATTAAAATAAGGCACTTTTATGTTAACATTTGTATAAAACGCTTGTATAGGCTGCTCACTGTAAAGTGAGCACTTTTGAGCTCCTTGCTACTTTCTCTTTTCAGCAATTTTTTATCCTTTAACCACCTTTTAAAATAAATATTACCAAGTAAGCTATATACACAGTGTGTATATTCCACCTCACTCGGAAGTTAACGTCTGGGGCTAAAATAAAATTAATTTATTGACTATAATTCCAAATCAGAGAATTTTCAAAAGTGTTCACTTTAACGTGAATAGCATATAAACGTGACATATTTAGAAAAGAACCCAGCGCGTCATGTATTAGGGTGATTTTTCAATGGTTTAATTTAAAAAGTGTGAAGAAACCGCGAATAGACTATAGAAATAGTGTCGATTTCAGCTGCGGTGAGAGAGCCGTCCCACGAAGCCCGTCAGTGCGAGAGCGCCGCGTCGCATTTCGCAAGGAAGGAGGCGCGGGGCGGAAACAGGCACCGCGCGTTAAGCATTTTTGCCGGGTGCTGACCAAGAAACCACGCCGAGCGGACAGGGTGGGTATAAATGCGGCGCCCGGCCAGCCCCGGGAGCAGCGTGGACGATGGCAGGACACGGAGCAGCAGCAGCAGCAGCCGCCGCTGCGGTGGTGTTGGCGTGGTGCGCGGGGGTTGCGTCGGCGACGTCGGAGCCGCGCGCGTCCGCCACCTTCCCCCTTGGCTACGGCACCACGGGCTACGGTGCCACGGGCTACGGCGCCACGGGCTACGGCGCCGGCATGGGCTACTTGTCTGGCGGCGGCGGCGGCGAGTTCGGGGGCGGCGCGCTGCAGGCCGTGTTTGGC
>NQII01000001.1:606710-622104 GCA_002778355.1 Clitarchus hookeri
ACCTGGGGGCGGCGGGAGGCGGCGGTCAGGCGGCCAGCAGCCGCGGACAGCACGACGTCGGACACTACGGCGCCACCGGGGGAGCCAACAACAACTTCCTGCGTGCCGGGGCCGTCGAGGGCGGCGCCGCCTACGGACTGTCAGGTAACCGTCGACTAAAGTTGAGCTACACCGAGTATCGTCTTCTGCGCACGTGCCCAATACTGACCGACGCCGAACCAACACAACTGTCGAAGTCACTCGGTCAATAATGATGACCGTTTTTTTATATATTAATTTTTAAAACATGAGCACTTTTATATTAATAGAATACTTTTAACAGTTTTATCTACTTAATCTACTTGCATTAAAACAGGTTAGAGGGAGGAAGTATATAAACATTTCAAAGCGCTTGTTTACAATCCAGTGTTCTAACCTCAAATCCTATCCACGTAGTTTACGATAGCCGTGTTGGCAGTAAAGTAGTCCACTGTTAGAACACGGAATGACTACTACTCCCTCATATTCCCTTTACGCAGATGACCGCGCTCATGTTACCAGGAAGGATGTGCGATATGGCGTTACATCGATTGCGAAACAATTGTTATTCATTATCGCAACTGCGATTTGGTCCAACAGTGTGAATCAACATATCACATATCGCGGTACTAGCGATAGGAACGATGTGCGATGTTGGTAAAATCAGTACGACCGATATTTGCGATGTCAGTATGAGCTATGTTTGCGATTATTGCCATCGAATTTCAATATTCTCTGGGAGCGATATATCGTACCGATACCGGCATGGGCAAGGTGCTTCGAAACGATATTGAAAAGTGAATATCGCACAGCCCTAGTCACCGGAGGTCGCTAGGAAAGCCCAACGACCTCCCACAGAGGCGACCCGAAGTCGATTCCCGGCGGGGTCACTCCCGATTTTCTCGCGTGGGAACCGCGACGGACCTTGCCATTGGCCGCTGAGTTTTCTCAGGGTGATCCTGTATCCCGCCCACCACTGCATTCCATGTCACTACAAGTAACCCTTCAGGGAGATGGGCAACTATGCTTTATCCATTCCAAGGTGGCAATGTGTGCGTCGCGAGCTGTCAGCAACACGCCCGCTTCGCTTTTACGTTATAAAAGCTATATTTATTTTAGTCATGGGCTGTTCACGGTATAATGGAAACTTTTGAAGTAATATTTTGAGCAAAATCACTGCCCATAACTACATATAAAATATTGTACACAGTGGTATGCAAACTCCGAGTTCTGTTGGCAGTGAATTAATAAAAATAGTTGTACTTTTAAACGGTATGCCCCTTTTTTTTGGTTGTTAGTTTAATTGCTAATTTTAGAATGGTTAAAACGAATAATATGTATAAGTGGACTCACATAACCACATTTAATGTAGTTTAAACCTTCAAATCAAGCGCTATGGTGATTACGTGAAAACGAAATGAAAGGCGTAAAAACGGAATGGAAGACTAAATGTTCATGTTCCCTCTTAAAATGGTATTATGACAGACTAAATTCACATTTAAGAAAGTACTTTTATTGGTTTTATTATTTTATGCGTTGTTGTTTGGTACACATTGTTTAACTGACATTTCATAAACGTTGTTTAACGGATTCATCATTCCAAGAGCAAATGACAGAAAAACAGTGAATACAATTATTGATGAATCAGTGGGAAATATCACTGAATCAATAAGTGAAGGGAAAATGGGAATATTTTCACTCATTCTCTAATTTGCTCCACTGAAGTGCCTGTTGAATAGTTCGGGAACTGTTAACTGATTTAAACAGTGAAATTATCATTGATTCAGATTTAGAGTGTGAACCTGTGCGAGGGCCTGGTCAGACGTCGCTTTAGCAATGAACTAAGTGGAGTGGAGAGATTTAGGCGGCTCTTAACATCGAGGTCTTTAGAGCCAATCAGGATGAAGTGAAGTGAGTATGGAGCAGTTCCAGAATCCAAGGGCGGGGGAAACGAGAGATCCTTGAGAGAACCCGCTGACCAGCGGCATCTTGCGGCACGATTCCTACATGTGAAAATCTGGGAGAAGCCCCGCCAGGAATCCAACACTGTTAGCTTAGATGGGAGGCAAATAGACTAACTACTGCACAACCGCGGCCACAGTTATGAACTAAGTAAATAAAGTTAAGAGGGGAGATTTTTTGAACTGTTAATTTCAAATGAGTTCTACGTGGCTCCTCACTTATGGTTCTTGGAAAGGTTGCGCCCATTTTGATCCTGCGATTGTTAGCACGGTTCTGCTGTAGCAATCAGTTTCTTGGGTTTACCTAGAAAGCTGTTACAAATAAGTGTCTATTAAGGTACAAGTGGAGTGGTTTCCAACGTAGCACTGCAACCGACTGTACAACATGCAGAACTCATTTAAAAGTAGAAAACCGAATTCCAAAAATGGTCGGAAGATTACAATTTATGTTGCAAATGAAAGAAGAATGCATATATTTTGTAACGGTATAAAATATTTTTCTAAGATTGTCTTATTTTAATATAATTAAAGTTCGTTAACAAGACTATATTATTAATAAAAAATTAAGCATATTTCAATTTCGAATGAATTAGAAAGCATATTTTACAAAAAAAAATCAATGAAGACTAGCATAATAATCACTCCGTCTTGTATTTAATACAAATTAGTAACAACACCGACAAACATTTTTAATATTTGTTTTAATACATATTCATATCAGTTGTAAGAATGATAACTTTGGTGTCTAAAATGTATGTGCATAAAATGTATTATTTAAAATATTTGGGAACATTATTAAATATTTTTAGACATAGCCAGAGAAATTATTATTATGGTTTTGTTTGATAAAAATAAGTGATGTTGCAAACTGTGCAAGCATCCAAAATGTAAATACGGTTAGAATTAAATTAAAAATATACTCTTATTTATTTATTTATTTTATAAAAACATTTAATAAGTAAATTCTAGCAAAATATTCTACAGTGTTACAAAAAAAATGCACTCTTCTCTCATACGCAACACTTATCGAATTTTTATAACAATGCCAGTATTGTATGTATTATTTTTTATGAGTTCTTCGTGTTTTACAGCCCGGGTAGATTGCGCCAGTGGAAGTTACTCTACGTCTTCCTCGCCCTTTTCACAGGAAGCCACTATGATGGCGACACTAACAAATTCGGTGGTGTGACAATGGCGGTGCCATGTAATTTACTGTAGTCACCAGATTCGCCACCAACAATTGGCCAGTACTAAAAATGGAATTGGAAAAGGTAGACGCGCTAATTTTTTTACACTTTTTTGACAGTCACAGGTGACTCTCAACCTGCCCGGCATGTCAACAGAAAATAATTTGCTATGGAAATAACTGTACACAGACTATAGTTCTTTCACGGTTACCTCCAACTTTTCTGAAGCTCTGCTAAAGTGGTACTTCCAGTAAATTCCTCCACCTTATCCAAACAAAGCTTAGTCAAGTCTAGAAAATTACACCATAAGGACAATGCACCCGTATTCGTGCGCACTCAGTGTAATAATATGTTGCTAAAGAACTATTTCTTACTTGGCATTACCAACACACCTTTATTCTTTCTGCTTTTTATTCGTATTAATTAAAGATTATTTATTAAAATTAATGTATTAAATATAAGTGTAAGTTTAATTTGACCAAACATAAAATATTTTTATAAACACGAGTATTAAACGTTTATGAAACATGACATATGTAGGAAACAACCAAGCCCGTCATACATGAGGTGATTTTTCAAAGATTTTATTAAAATAAAAAGTGTGAAGAAACCGCGAATAGACTATATAACCTTCGTATCGTGGATTACATCATNGGGAGGGGGGGGGGTAGTTTCTAAGTTCTAAGTTGGTCAACTTTGTGCGTTTACTTTCTGTTCTTGTAAGTAGTTGATAGTTAAAAAAACGTGCTGCAATTATTTTAGGAGTCACTTGACTGGCTGAGGTTTTTGATTTGCGGTTTTTAACCCCTGAAACATACCTTTAACACGCCAGTTGCCAGGGTAGCACGGAGGTGGGGTGAAATACTACAGTTCACTTTTATTGTTAGACTGCAGCGGGGAATCCAGGACTAAAGCTTACTCTGGACATCTGAATGGGCTGAAATAAAAAATCCAAGCGTTGGCCTTAGTCTATTCAATGGTTATTCGTCACAACATATAGACTGATACGTTAGAAATAACATTGGATTTTTTAAAATATTCTATTACTCAGATCTTTGTCATTAACTTTTTAATTACCTGAGTTGTTTGTTTTTATCAAAGTAACTATCAGAAATGTATAGTTTTATGTCTTCGTAGGTCCAATTTTACTCTACCTTCCTTCTTGTTTATATTAAAATCCAAGATCTAAATTCCACTTTAAACTTGTGAAATGCATTTCTTGGATAGTGCTGTTTCATTTTATTTCATATTCGTTCGAGACTACATTTTTTTTAATAAGGGTGTTTGATTAATATAACCATATGTGTGGACGAGAAATGTTATAATTTATAATTCACGGTTTTCCATTGTATGATAGCTAGTTCAGTACAATTTGAAAGCGTTCCTAATTAAAATATTACTGAAACGAGCACTCCCGTTTGCTGTTATTTAAAATGAGGTTTTTTTTTCCCCTACGAGCAAATAAATTTATCAGCATAAGAGGACATATTGATTATAAGTTCTCTAAAATATTTGTAAAAAGTACGATAAAATAAACAATCGAATTGTTTAAAGGAATTATTGACAAATATTTATATAAATACGGTTTACTAAGCAAACGAAATTTTCAAAATATATTAAAAAATTACATAGAAATTACTGGAGTGTGCTCTTTTAGAGTAAATAAAGAAATTTGAAATCATTTTAAAACACTCTGAGATGAAAATTGATACTTAATAAACCGGCAGTCTTATTTGGCATTGTCGGATGTTATTTACATTGGGACTGACTGTGTCAACTAAGTATTGCATTACACGTTTAAACAATAATCTCAGTTTCCGCTTTTATCTTACTTGTAATATTTTCCCATAAAAATTAAGGAGAGAGTTAATTTTAATTCCACACATGTAGTCAAAATGATATTCTGAAATTTTAAATCGACCGAGATGAAGTTAGGTGGGCCTGTCACCAGTTCCTGAGAAATAAGTCCCACTTGACCAGAAAAGACTACTTCCCGACTTAACTGTGAGAAACCATTAAAAAAATTAACTTACCTCTCTTAATTCCCTTGATATGGAAAACACTCATAAAAACTTTTCTTAAATACCACTGTGGGGGGCAGTAAAAAAATTTTTACGATACAGCAGACATTTTCAAACAATGGTTCTTAAGAAAAGAATAAAAATAAAGTAATTATAAATAATTAATTAATTGCGTTATAAATCCAGAAAATGTGCAAATTTTGTGATTCTTAGATATAATGGTAGAGTTTAATATAAAATATATAAAAAGTAAGACATAAGAAATATACGTAGTTAAAGCGATGTGTTTTCCATTTCGAAGGCAATATTCACGTAGCGTGTTGACATTTAAACTTAAACAACAGTTATGTTCTTATAAATAGGCTTAATTATCACTTCTTTAGTTACATTTAAAAAGGCTGATAACTTCGTAGACCAAGCGCGAGCGAAAATCTCTCTTTTTCAGCCCGTTACATTATGGGCATTGACCAACAAAAAATGCATTATTTTATATTTGTAGGAAATGCTGTTCAACTGGTACACAATATTTGTAAACACTATTTACTCGCCTAGGAATATTTTTAAACCACATAGTTTAGGCAAAATTGTGAGACAAAATAGCAATTTTAGTGTTTTGGAAATGTTCGAATCATAAACACCAACTCACCGAAATTGAATAAATCATATCGAAATAAGATGCTCTGAGTTACTTAAAGAAATACTTAAATTCACGTCACGAAATATTATCGTAATTTTTAAACAGTTGCTCAAAAAAGGAACGTTTCGCATATAAGTAGATATAATTAGGTAATTATTTCTAAAACAAATTTTACTGGGCATTTATTAAAATTAATAAAGTCATGATCGTTCAGTCACTCTTGTCACGTTTCCTGTAAATATTACCGTCTCCTTCATTTGAAAATTTAAAAATAAATGTGATTTGACATACAATGATTGAAAAAAAACGATGCGATATAATTTTTCCCATGTGAGGAAAGAGTATTTACTAATATCCAACGACTACAAGTGTGATGATATTTCGTACGAATATAAAATAATTAACTTTTTGATAGCCAGCGCCCTTAAAAAACTGTGCAAATGCCACGTGAAGCTGGCAATGCTTGTATTTGAGCCCCGAGCTCGAATCTGAGCTTGCGTTTCTGTGCGTATGGTTTTGCAGACGGTATTTGTCCATCCGAATAACACCGAGGGGTGCATAATGCTGACTGACGGGAAATATAGATCCGGTTAGTTTCTACTTTCTGCCCATTACTTATGTTCCCGCCTATTGCGTTGATCAAGTATAGGCTATCCACAGTAAACTGAGCACTTTTCAAGGACCTGCTAACGGTCTACTTCTCGGATTACCTTGTATCATGTCGCCATATATAAATTTCACATTGCCGCGGGCCTGATCACTTTATTAATGCGTCGGTCGCGTAAAACCGTGAAATTATTATAAATGTAAATTTTTTACCAATTTGCTAATTCTTACACTTAAAAGCACAAAAACAGAAAGAAAATAAAATAATTTTAGTATCTTAATGTTTGCTTAACACTTCTTATTCAATGTAAAAACATGGAACTACTTTTCCTCCGTCGTAACCAACTAAGGGAAAGGTTGCTATCAATGGGCCACTTAAACAAAACACTTCATAACATCGTTAAATTTAATAAACTTTCAAGTTTTTATAGCTAAATGTGAACACTGCCTATTGATAGACACTTTATAATAATGACAAGCCAAAAGGATTTAAAGTCTTGGAAAAATTTAAAAAAACTAAAATAAGTGCGTGAACGGCTCAATGAAGGAAACCAGTCTCCGTCATTGGGCCAGGCAGTTGCCACGAATGAGCTGCTGTATAACAACTTTTTAACACAACACACATGTTAATATGTGTCAACATATTCTATCGTATAATTCATAGTCACATCTGGGACCTCTGTTAACTGATTGGACCTCGTCCAAGGCCATTGTTACCCCTAAAATAACATTGAAAATCCATCAACAAAATCTCTCAAATTTAAACATAATTATTTTCGTCATAAGCGCATAAAACCCATATATATGTATATACATGTGTTTTATGCGCTAATGACAAAAATAATTATGTTTATATATGTGTATAGTTATATATATTTATATAATTATATATATATATTGAGAACTCCCAGAGCTGTGGTTTTGGAGGAAGGTGATTGACACTGTTCTCTAAAGGTCCAATTTCCTAATAAATCAATACACTGTAATGATTAAGAGTTCAAGAAAAATCTCTAGTTTTATTATTGCTTTAAAACAAGTTAATTGCCACACAAGTTCTCGAGACAACTCCCTCCCGTTCCTGTACGTAGATTACGTATAGTTCGCGTCGTGGGGAGGGGGGGATAATCTACTTCGTACTTGCTGGGTGATTCTAGATATTCGTAGCACTCGCGGAACACTACTCAGGGTCCTTCGCACACGTTGGATGACTGTACTTATCTGTCCTGTTGTGCTGGTAGCTGGTCCTGCAGTTGAGAGCTGGTGAACTGGAACTGGCAGGCCTCTGCGTCTGATGTCGGCTGGCTCTTCCGGAATCGCTCCGCGTCTTCGGACTCTCGTCGGCTGCCCGTCGTTGGCGACCCGCTCCGCGCTCGTCGACGCCCGTCCGCTGACTGCCTTGTTTCCTCGGACTCCTCTCGTTTTGTAGCCTCCCTCGCCATATTCAAACTGCCTCGTCTGCACGTGGTCCGGGAATCTCGTGGCGTCTCCCTGAGTAATAAAAACACGTGTCTGGGGCTCGGGCTGCCCAGCATGGACCTTCGGTTCTGGTATGGCCGTTTCATTGTCTCGTTCTGCACGTGCTTACTTGGCGGGTGGTCTTTGGATCAGTGCCCACACTGGTCCATCCCTTGTCCCCGGATATGCTGCTATTCTTCTCGTACACCCGCTAAAAGCTTTTCTTGGTTTATTGCGGCGAAGCCCGGGGTCGTGGGACCTCGGCGTATCTTGGGGCAGCTGCCCAGTGTAGCTGTGTTCGTGCCCTGGTGGCTTCCGTTGCCTCCGGATGTCGTCTGCACGTGCAGAAAACTTGGGTGGCCCGTCTTTGCAGCTGTGAGGCGCGGGATCCTTTATTTGGACACGTCCTCCACCCTTAATATTTATTGGTGTTGACCGCCGGCAGGCTTCGCTAGCGCGTGTGTTCTGACAGCCAAAAATGCATGGACGCGGGGACGTCAATCCCCACCGCTCTCAGGCGTCAGCACACATGCGAATATATATAGATATAGTCCTGCAGCTACTGAAAACTGCGGAAAAATATTTTTAAAATATTTTTAAAAAAATTGCATTTTATGACACAGTATAACTAAATTAGCACCAAAATTTAAACGGTTATAGACAAGTCGATATTCTTTTACCAATTAGTCACAGTTTTGACAGAAGAATACTTTGGCCTCCTTCTTAACACCAGCACAAGTTCCATGCACCCACTCGTTGCACGATAAACTCGGAATCATTTCTTCCTGAATGTCATGGGAACAGATAACACAAAACCATGACTCTTCCTTAGAATGGGACTTTGCTGACTCACCTGAAGGAAAAGAGAGTTTGGCTCTTGCTGACTTCCCTGAAGTAGGAGTTTCGAGATGTCTTTTCTTGGTTGTTTGTTTTTTCTTGGGCATTATTTTCTTGATTTGAGTATCTTCCAGTGTCTACTTATATGGACTGCTTATAATGACTATCGCTTTCTGTGCCATTTTATTCGAACCTCGTCCAGGATAATTTTTTTCTGGAAACGGAGAGATTGAACCCAAGGAAGCGTGCACTTGTGATGCTAGGGTTTTAAGTAATGGTGGCGATTCTTGATCATCGTTACTGGAAGAGTGTACAAATTCTTTAGTTGAAACATTTTTGATAAGAGTGGGATGAATGTGCCTACTGACTGATACGACTGTTTGTGGTGATTCCATAACGGGGATGTCATCCCTTTCAAATTGCATTGCTGCTACAAAAATTACAATCCTGAAACACGTCCC
Source organism: Clitarchus hookeri (assembly GCA_002778355.1). NCBI lineage: Eukaryota > Metazoa > Arthropoda > Insecta > Phasmatodea > Phasmatidae > Clitarchus > Clitarchus hookeri. The sequence continues at coordinate 615,894 of NQII01000001.1, forward strand.
CATTGACTGGCCAAACTCCTGTTTTCGCAAACCCATGCCCTGCAGTCCCTACTGTCGCAGCTTGCCCATATACTTTGCCAAATAATCGAGCTATATGAAACTGAGTGACAACTTCAGGTTTGCCTTCACTGCGCTTTTGGTGAAGAAACTTTTCCATTTCATTGATGTTATAGATACTTAGTGGCTGAAAAAATTACACATCGAGGGGATGGGACCTGCGTGTTGTGTGGCCTGGAAGTGACAGCATTATTATTCCGCTTTACCGATTAATCTCTAGTACACGGATGATTTTAGTGTGTGTACAATGGCCATCTAGAAGGAGCAAAATTTTCCTTTCCTTTGTGGGGTGGGCAGTATCCATGAAATGTTGCAACCAAATCACAAAAATGTCTTTGTTTATGTATCCACTTTCTGGGTTGTACACAAATATTGTTCCCGTAGGAGCTCCTTCTTCCAGCCCGTTTTCAAAGTGGGATAGCTTATATATTATTGATGGCGGGACATACCGGCCAGCATCATTTGTGCAGTAAACTGCAGTGGTAGTGGATCCCCTTTCTTCACTGGCTATTGAACCTACTGCTATTTTACCTTTTCCACCTATCACTTCCCTCGGTTTCTTTTGCACTGTAGACAAACCAGTCTCATCAACGTTAAACACTCACGTTGCATCGAGATGGTTTTCCTCAACGATTCTCTCTAGCTTATAAAAATGCTGCACATTCTTAAAACCTCTCGTTCGAGCAAAATAAGTTAACTCTGGCTGTCACAAACTGAGTTCGCGATGTCTTTTTACGAATGCGTAATACCATTTTTTCCCCCTGCAATTTTTTTTCTGCGTTTAATCTATGTGAAAAATTCCGTTTCTCACAGTAATTTCAAACGCCAATACACGCAGATCTGTAGGTGTTGCCAAAACATGGATTCGTCTAGTTTTAGTACACGTGAAACTAGTTCGTGTTCTATTTCCGCAGGTAGATCATCTGTACTGCCTAACTTCTTTTCTTTCCGACAGCAAAACTATTCTTACCCGCCAAATGTCTCTGCTATATTGCCCGTGGTAGGTATACTGAACGTTCTGGAAGCCTCATTGACGCTCATATCACTATTCCGCGCTTTTAGCTAACGCGCGACCCATATCATCCTCCTCCCGCCGACCGTATTTCACCACTGCAGCCATCTACAACCGAAAACGTATTCGTGTTTTTTTGTAAAGATATGCCTACCAACGCTTCATTAACTTTAGCATTAAATTAGCGAACGCAATTATGTCTTATCCAGCCCAAAATAATAATCTTTGCAACCGTGAGCACACGGAGATTCCTTTATTGGGCCAGTGGCCGGCCCATTGATAGTGACTCGATATGGCTCATTGACATCAACACACACTCTCTTGTACAACGCACATTTTAAACTTCTATACGGTGAAATAACGGGTATGCGTCATACTTCCGGTGAATTTTAGTGAACAATGATACATAATTAACATTCCACTCATAATCTTGTTTCAGTAATACTAATAAATTATAAGTAATATGTGTCAATCTTCTTCGCTTACCCGTGCCTTTCAAATGCATGGAACAACTCGTGACAAAGATGGCGCTTCTTTGCTTTCAAGTAGTTCACATTACAATCGACGGAGCTCGCCACTTGGCTATACGAGTGGAGTTAGCGAGGAGGCCCAACGAAGGAGCCGGCCCAACGATAGCAACCTTCCCCTAAATAGGCGCCTGCCAGGTATTGTGCGCATTAAAATACGTGAAAGTAGGGGCAGTGACATTTTTCAAAGGTTTATTTCAAAAGTGCTAGCTTTACCGTGAATATAAAGTTATATTCGAGTCCTGCTATTTGACGTGACACTGCGTACTTCAAACATTAACAACGTTTTAAACTCTACTTGGTAGAAAAAATTTTTTGCACTGGAAAAAAAATATATTTCGTTGCGGCAACAAAGTGTTTTGCTGCTATTCACTATGCCAAATTTTCTTGTGGCAAACACAACATTTTTTTTAGCTGTCACTAATAAACTTTTGTGACCAGTAAATATTTGTTTTGTGGAGGCTACAAAAAATATTGTGTTCACCACAAAAAAGTTTTGATCGGTGAATAGCAGCAAAACACTTTGTGGCACCACAATTTTTTTTTTTCTTCATGTTTACCGTTTGCTGTTAAACTAATAAATGTTTATATTTTATGAGAAAAATAGTATTTTATAGGCATAATATTCGCTATCAATACGTTGTTAATAAAATATTCTTCAGAATCAAAATTTTTCCGTTATGCGTCTTTAAAGATAATTCTGCAAATAGAAAGAAAAATTCTCCGCAATAATAAAATTAATGTAACTGGCATGATAACTGAACGCTTGGCGACTTTTGGAAATATCCTTAATCGAAAGCAATGATAAGAATACAACTGTCGAACTTGACAAATGAAAGAAACCGTGACATTTAAATAAAATTTAACGAGTGTGATTGAAAGGCCATGGCTTTATTGCTTTAAGGTATTTTTAGTTAGTCACAAAATTTTTCAGTTGCATTTAATTTTGAGCTTAAAAATTTCAACAATATGGTAATACGTAGAAATAATTTTCTGTTTGTCTTCCTGTAACATCGCTACTTTTTCGTCAAGCAAAACAGATATCGTTTGTTCTTTTGTGCTGTCTTCGCCTCAGTGTTCGTCTGTGTCGTCCAGGATTTTTTTATTGGGTCTGCCTCCTATACATTGTCATTATTGATTACTAGTTTAGTTACTCGCGTTATTTTTTGACACGTCTGTTTGCAAAAAATTCTGACTCAGAAGTGCCACCTCGCAAATCTTAAGTTAGCCAAACACAGGGAAGTTCACACCAAAGTGAACACATGATTCCATTTCGATTTTGAACAACCAAATTTATTTTTATTTCTTGCAGCTTAAAAAATAATTGCCAAAGACGACTAAGGATTTTAGAAAAAATGATTTATTATAAAGCTTACGTTCTTAGTAGTTTAAACCAACTGATTCAGTAGTTTATATCTCACCGTAAGTAGCTTTTCGACTGGATTTTTAAAAAATGAGGGATGAAAATAGCAATAAAAATAATAAATAACAAAAATTAAAAAAATTGCTAAATAACAAATTTATAAGTCACGTCCAGTACAGTATCAACCACAAAGTAACACGTGATACTATAATTGAGTTATTTTCAAATAACTAGCTTAATTTAATCATCTTAACAAACGTTTCAATTCACACATTACTTTGATAGTTAGTTCGCAATTTTCCTGTCATTATGGACATCTCAGTGAACGTAATATGCAAAACTATGTTGTTTTTCTTTTGTTATAAAAGCTAGCGTATTTCATTTTTAAATATGAAGTGTGTCATACCTGCATCGTTACTCTGGGTGTACTTGGGGTTCTCCAATACGAATACTGGGAACGCGATCACATAGGGAGGGCTTCAGCAAGAAACTAACTGATAAGTGTATTGCCTGATGTTTTGTAGTATGGATTTGACAATCTATTAGTTTGTGCCAACTATGTAAGGTTACCCATACGCCAGTACTGCGTCGTGGTACTTGGCGTTTTATTATCTCAGTCTTAGCGGTGAAGCACCCGTTAATAATTAAGAATACATTATATATTTATTTTATTTATTAAAACATTTTTTTGTCAAAACTGTTACAAACCTCATTACGTCTGACCTTATAAAATTGGCTTCGTAAGCAAGATGCGAGATTTATCTACCGACACACTAAAAGCTTCAGTGCACTCTCAATCCGAATCAGTGATATCAATCAGTGAAATAACGTTCACTGAAAGTCAGTTGATAAGCTACTGCTGACCGGCGAATCAAGCAAATAAACTGGGAAGAGGTTATTTATAGCAGCGACATTCTTGGCATTCAGTGGGAAATCACAAATAAATAAGTGATTTTCAACCACTGTATTAATTAGTTATCTGGCACTGATTGCCAATTTCTACATTCTCGCTGTTTTCACTGATTTGTCTAAATTCTCGCTGATTCAAGATTAAATTGTAAGGGATTAATTAGGTTTTAAAGTGGTCAGACATGAAGCGGTCTTGTGAACTGTGACAAGTATATTGTAGATAGCGAAAAGTTTCTAAAGAATTGGGTCGTGAAATGGAAGCACTGCGTGCACTAATTGAACAGCTGAGCGGAAAATTACGTGGCACTATTGGGGCCATAGAGAGAAAATAGACAGTGACAAGGTGGACTGGAAAATACTTCAGAGCAACTGTCTACAGGAGAAAAAATACACTGGCATTGAAATAGTAACCAAGAAAATATATATATTTTTTTTTATGAGAAGAAAAATTTCAATGAGATAGTAGGCACGAAAATAGTGGCGTATAAAAAGAGGCACCAGCAACATGTGACAGTATAGTTTCTCTGGTCTCACTGCATTAAAAATCTCATATACGTACTTCATGTGTCTCTTTTCCTCCACTTAAAATTACGTTTCCTTTCCATCATGTTACGTACTTTTTTAAATCTTTACTTTTCTGTGGTTACTAAGCGTAGTTTTAATTGCTCTCAACAAACCCAAAGATATCAATATCCCCCTCCACCTATAATATTTTATTTCGTACATACACTTCTCTTCAGCTTAAACAGCTGTGTTTCTTAAAACATTTACCAGTAGAAACACGTAGAAGCTGTCAACGATTATATGAACACTTTCAAAAGCCTTGCTTATGATATATGTCTCTACCCAACTGGTATCGTTCCACTATATGTAAAATTAACAGTTCCAAGAGCCCATTTACTTGATACATGTGTCGAGCAAGTGCAATTTTGAAAATATTGGGGACTTAAGTTTCTCGCCAATATGTCAGTTCGTGATTTTATGTGCATAAAAATTCAGAAACTAAACTTAATCAAATAAATTTAGTTTATACAAACGTAAACACCGCACTGTTAACACGACGTTAAGACATGGAACTGATTTCCCTAATTCGCTGCCAACTTCACCACGAGTATTCCAATCAAATGTTACGTTGAAAAGTCTGCCGGTATGACAGTAGCTTTTTTTTCCAGAGGTTGGTTTCAAAAGTGCTCAGTTTAACCTGAGCAGCCTAAACTTCAGTGCAAAAATATTTTACGTTGATTTTTTTATTACGTTTTGGTTTCGAACCGTGGAACTTTTGGTCTAACTGACGCATACCTTGACATCTCTAAAAGCTTACAACTTTAAAGTGATGAATAAGCGCACAAGTCGTCCTCAATCTCGTACACGCGTGTATTTACCGGGAAATAACATTGCTGCCTAATGCAGGCTTTTACACGAAGCGGGTGCGGGTGCTTGCCGGATCAGCCCACGTCCTAGTCTTAAGGCCATATTACACGATCATTTTTTTCATTTCGTTATCTGAAAGAGATTTATATAAGGACCATATAAATGTAAATATATTTATCAAATGATAATAGTTTTCAAAATAAAGCACCGAAAAGGGATCATCTTGCTTCAGTACGGACTAACTTTTATTCCGGACTTAGGGTAGGACTAACGACGTATTTAAGTCAAAATTAAACATGGTGAACTTAAAATAAGACAGGTTTGCTAATATAAAAGGAAGCTACGTAAAGTTTGCGAACCACAAAAATTACGTTTAAGGCTGATTCTGTCAATCCGTAAGAACAATAATATGCCGATTTAATACATGAAATGTTCTGTGAATAATATTTTAATATAAATATAATCATAATACATTAATGTTAAGCTATATATAGTAAGGCTTTCAAGGCCTTTCGAATTTCTGTGCCAATAAAATAAATGCCTTCTTTGAAAATAGATTCTTACCAGATGTGATATTAATAGTTTCAAACATAATTTTATTACAAATCTTACCTGTAATATGTATTTACTAAAGTAGTTTTTTTCCATTTGTGTATCGGTAGCTCTGCCGTAAAGTTCTGGTTTGATGTACACAAAAGCACCAGTTTGAATCTCGTCTGAGTAAGTAAAATGTTAAGTGTTTTATAAAGTATTTTTGTTTTGTATTTAGCAATAAAATACAATTTAGCATAACTTTAAAGGTAGTATTGGCGTAAAAAAATGAAACCATCCCATACCACCAGAGCACAGGTGTATGCAATTATTTGTGTGTACTATGAAAAATTAACAAATCAACGTAGAAGTATAAGATTATTGGTGTATTATTTTTTTTTTCGTCTTCCGTGCCGCGGTATTGCAATACAGGATTCAGAG
>NQII01000001.1:622187-638902 GCA_002778355.1 Clitarchus hookeri
TATATACATTTGTGGCACTCAGTTTAGTAAAATTTTGCTTGAGAATTGTTTTTTGCTATGTATTGCCAACACACCTATTTTATTTCCATTTTTAGTAATATTTATGTTATGTGAATTATTACATTTTACAGATAGGTTAAAGGCCTTAGTAAAAGTTAAGTTTAACCACAAATAAAAAACTGTTATGTTAACAGAATTATAAGACGCTTGTGAATCATGACATTTAGGAAACAACCAACCACATAATTTCTAGCAGTGAAGAAATCCCCTCCACAATAATTGAGGGAATTATCGAAAATTGTACTAGTCTGTGAATGCAATAAAATTTTCTTTATTTACTTAAGTAAAATATAATAGGTTTGACCACATTATGGCTAATTACGCTAAATAAGGGGTATGTCTTTTTTTTATTATTATTTAGAAAGCTCGGAACTTCTTAGATGCCAAAATTATGATTTAGGCATATATAAAAAATTGTTATACGTTAACAGAATTGTAAAAGAATATCACTTTTTTCATAAGACAACAATGCAATTTTGTCCTAACAAGTATTTGAGAATATAATAACGTACTCTACATTCAGCTGAAAACTTCTTAGCAAAATCATTCGTGAAAATATAACAGCTAAGAGGAACAGCAAAAATCACATTTTTCTACAAACGCCTAATATGACCTTTAAGACAAGTTATTGTTTTCCTTTGCCACCACTATAGGGCATTCTCGATGAAATCGTAAAAATAAAAACCTAATTAAGTATTTACGAGGGTTTCAACCACACGGTTCCTCTTTGTTACTGTTGCTGGCGAAGCCGCCATGTTGTGGTTTCCTTCTGAGATTGTTGATTTTGTATTTCTTCGGAGTTATTTAAACTTATGAAGTACGAGCCACTATAACGCCACAGCCGATAGAGCACTCTCCATTATTATGCACGTAACCTAACTTGCGTAAAACAAAACGTGATGAAGTGCGACTTTGCTGGGCGCAGTACGTGGCCTTTCATATACACAATAGATCTCACACGCCAGAAAAAAACATGACACTGCATACCCTTCGACATACTGACACATCACGTCGTTTTGTAACAGTTTTTTAATCGCTTTCTCCAGCGAAACTTTAGTTATATAGGATGCTGCAAAAACTATTATTCATCTTGCAGATGTTATGCACGATGAGTATAAAAGAATACCCAAACTTTGAAGGTCTATAATATCAAAACCAAACCACCTACAACCTTGATTGACCAATCAAATACACCGTGGAACCGTGAAGTTGGTTAATCTTAGATTCATAAATTTTCAATGTGACCACCACGAGCGGCCCGAACGACATCTACGCGATAATCAAACTCGTTCCACACTCTTGTCAACATGTCCGGTGTTACGGTTTGGATGGCGTCCGTAATTCTAGTTTTGAGGTCGTCAATGTTAGCCGTCAATGGTGACGAAACACTTGATCCCTTATGTACCGTAACCCCATAGAAAAAAATCGCACGGGGTAAGATCCGGGCTTCTTGGGCGCCAGTGATGAAGAGCCTGGTCACCAGCTGCTCCTCGATCAATCCAACGTTGTGGCAACGTCTCGTTCAGGTATCTGCGAACAGCTAGGTGCCAATGGGGTGGCGCACCAAGGAAACATCAGACCGTCCCCTTCACATTAACGTGTCGAATGCGAGTTCGCCACCCCCTCACAACCTCAAACCGAGAGTAACGCACGCCATCCAAACCGTAACACCGGACATGCAGACAAGAGCGTGGAACGAGTTTGATTATCGCGTAGATGTCGTTCGGGCAGCTCATGGTGGTCACATTGAACATTTATGAATGTATGGAAAACAAATTTCACTGTTCCACGGTTCATTTAATTGGTCAATCATGCTTGTAGGATGTTTGGTTTTGATATTATAGACCTTAAAATGTGGGGTATTCTTTTATACTCATCCTGTATATAATGCAATTTCCAGGGGATAAAAATTCATAATTTTCCATATTTTCTGTATAATGATGTCCAAATCCGAATTTCACTGTTTACTGAAGACAAAATATTTGTGTGCTGGCTAGACTTCAACTTCTCATGTACACACATGCGGAAATATCTTTGGTAATTGGCCGCGTATTTGTGCGAGAAAATATTTTTATTCGACTGGTCCAATCAGGTTTAAATTACCCGACACTGAACGTCGGTGATTGGTTGCATTGATAGTTTTGTTGATTGTCGTTTGTTGATTGTTGGTTGATTTTGGTTATTTGCTACGGCGCGCGAGAGTTAAAATCATCCAACCACGAAATTTGTTCTGAACTAACATGGTTTGCAGTACAACTAATCGTGGAATCTTTTCGCGAAAAACAGGTGCCTATATACATTATAACCAACAATTTACAAAAATATTCCCCAAAAGGAAGTTGAAAGGCATTATCTTATTCCATTTCAAGATAAGCTTATCAAAAGCTATTTTCAAAAATTTAAGTATCCGCAAATATTTTTAATATATAAACAAATTGTTCTGTATAACAATTGTTCTTTTAAAAAGCATATAATTTCTCCGTGTGGTTAGGCATAAATAAATTGAAATCTTGATGTACCACATAAACTATTATTCCATTGTAAATTAACCCATGTCTTCAGTTACAGTGACGAAATTTCTCCAACTTAAGTGAGGCTTACGCCTTTAGCCAACCCATTAGAGGGGGCAAGCCTTTAAGACATTTTGTCTTCTCTTATGAATTTCGTTTTCGTGTTTTCAAAACTTAAATTAAATGCTACATAATAGATTGAGGAAAGTCTATAGCCCAGAAGCGAAGATGTATAGATGAATAAGAAATAATTTACGTTATGTTTATAACGATTTATTGGACTTTGCGCATAGTACGTCAGCGCATCTCGGTTAACAAGAACAGTACGGGAGCTCATTCTGGCACCCTTCGCTAAATTAAGGGAGGGGCAAAATATACCCTGCACCCCCCTCCCAGTGGCGTGTGGCGAACTTATGCAGGTAAGCTGGCGTTAGCTGTGTGCTGTACCCTATCGATTGCTTGTTCACACTTCCATCCCTAAAACGTGGCTCGGCAGCTGACGCCACAGGACGCGTGTAACGGGTTCCTTGCTGCTCGCTCGTGAGTGGTCGGAATGAAGTTCAGTTTCCCTATGCAGCACGGCGGTTACTGGCTCCTGCTGCGTGCACCGAGAACGTACAGCAGTGAGCAAGCACCGGCTCGCCTTGCGATGAGGTCCTACTGTTAAAGATTTAACTTGCAGATGAGAGCGTTGCGATGAGGGCACCGCACGCAGGTTAAGAACCTTGAGCATACGGGCGATGGGACGCTGCTGGGAGCGCGTGTTATCGCCCGTATCGCTGTGCCTCGGACGCAAAAATAATCTCGGGCCCACGTACTCTTTAAGTGAGAGAAACTTTAGTAGCTCGTGTGCCCTTACGTCACTTGCGTATTCTCATAACTGGCACGAGTTTACTTGCGTCGTGTCGTTACACTCGCGTTTATTCCAAAGCTTCTCGTCGGCAACGTCTGCGAAGTTGCATGAAAATAACGTGTTTTTTTTTATTTCGTTTCTCAGACGTGAACAAAGCTTTTAAGTGCATCCAGGGCTTCTCTCCACGTTCCGACGTTGAGATAAGAGTACAAAGCTCCGAGAAACTGTTTTGTCACCGGCTCGGCGAAGGCACGCTTTTTTTCCAACAAATAACGCAAGCATGTTTAACGCTTCATTATGCCCGGGTGTAACTCGGGGCTATACTAGAACGGCAACTTTCCGTGCAACTGAAAACAAATTCGCATGGACGTAGTTTCTTTGTTTCGTTAATGCTCGCAAGGATCTTAAAAGAACTTATCAGCACATCAACAGGAAACTTTCGTGGATAAAAGTAACAATTTCACAATAACTGAAATGAAAAATATAGATTCTATTACCTGTTACATATGAAAAAATATTTCATAGTGAGACTATCAACTCGGCACCCCATTAGCTGAGTCAGCCAGAAGTAAACATTATTTAGTGGAGTAACCTTGTCAAACGTGGTGCAAATCAATAAGACATTAGTAAGTGGGAAAACGAGACCAAGATAAATGTGATTCCTATTGGCGGATAAAGTGACACAATTCTAGATTCTCTTCAATGGCAGTAAATGTGTACACAGTGCAAAGTGTTAGAACTTTCATAAAGTAACTTGAAATCAACGTATTACATATACATTAAAAATACTATTGCAAATAAAACAAGAAGTTACTGATAACTAATGAGCCTACTTTCCTCTACATGTGTGCAAATAAATTTTAATAAAGTTCCTGAAAGATCAGATGGTAGGTAGGCGTTGACGTCTCATTGACAGCAATGCCATTAGAGATTAAACCATAAACATGTAAAGCATTACCAAAACAATTAAAATGCACGAGTGACCCAAGATTCTAAATCAGAAAAACTCGTAAAGTTAAGCTAGCTTGTAATCAAATGCATCACGGAGGTAGGATTCAGAGCATCAACTTCGGATGTAATCGGTCTAATGTTTTGTATTTCAGGTTCACTAACCTGAAATATTTACTCAGCCATCATTTTGAAAATAAGTGCCTGAGCCACTAAAACAAATAAGTTTACATGTCCTACCATAACTCTAATTGTGTGAAAAATTTGATGGAAATCGGTTGATTGGTCTCCGAAATGTGGCATAAAAATCTTATTTTCTTAAATGGGGCTTTCTTACAAAATTGCTTAAAAAGAGGCTCAGCACACGATGATTGTAATATGTTAATAACAGCATAAATGTTTGATTGAAACTGTAAAATTGTTTAATAGATATGCGAAACATTTCAAAATATTTACATTGCTGCTATTTTCAAAATCATTGTCTGGCTCAATTTAAATGATGTAACTATACATGGCCTTCTGCAGTTGTGCAAAATTTTGTGGAAATTAGTCGAATTATTCCGGAACATGACAAAAATGTTCAATTTACTCACCTGACACTACTTTGAAAAAAAATCCTACAAAAAAGTATTTCTGCAGGACAAATTATGCTTCTAATTAATATTGTTTACTTTAAAAATTTTGTTAAAATGTTTCATAGACATAACAAATTAATCAAAATTATTTACATAAACCGCATTAAAACATACCTTCCACACATAACACATGTTAATTTACATGCCCTACTGTAGCAATACTTGCGTGAGATTTTGGTATGAATATGTTGATTTGTCCACGAGATATGGCATAAAATTGACAAGCACCAAAACTGTCGCTTGGTAGAAAGTGTTTATACTGGTGTCTAAAGGGCCAATTTACTACTNACGTACCCGCCTGTGAGCTCCACTATAGCTTGAGTACGGACGAGTAAATCTAGAGACGCCGTAGGCGTCAAAACCTCCATTGTTCATGTGACGATTTTCATAAATGAAGGACAAAAAATGTATGTAGTATCACATCTGGCGATTGTTATAGATACAATATACAAAGTTAAATTTAAATCTGTTTCATAGTTTCGTAGGTAAGGCACACTAAGCTAAAATTTTTGTATAGGCGCCATTCATAAAATAAGAGACTCACGCACTTAAAACATACAAATTAATATTGCCTACCACAGTACAACTTCTTCGCCAAATTTGAAAGAAATCGGTTGATTGATTCCCGAGATACGGCATAAAAACTCCATTAATTCATGTGGTGCTATCTTACAAAATGGCGGAGAAATGAGGCTTTGCATATAAGATTGTTATCGATAAAACTTATACTTTCAGCATACAAATTTAAGATGGAATTTGTTTTGCTGTTTCGTAGATAAAAAATTCTGAGCTAAAATGTTTATATGGCCGCCATTTTTAAAATATGTGTGTCTGACCCTCTCAAAGTTTATAAGTTTACATGGTGTGCTATAGTGCTTCTTTTTTGCCATATTTGGTAGAAATCGGGTGTTTTTCGGAGATATTGTGTAATTTTAATATGTCATGTGGTACTATTTTGCAAAACAGCAGACAAAAGAGTTTTGTGTAAATACATTTGATGGCTGTAATATATACATCCAGCTTACAAAGTTCAATTGGAATTAATTACATGTTTTCGGCGATATAACATACAAAACTAAAATAACTTTATTCCTTCCATTTTGAATATAAGTGTCTAATATACAAAAAAAAATATCAGTTGATATAACCTACTGCAGTACGACTTGTTTGCCATATTTGGTGGGAATAGGAAAATTGATTCTCGAGATATGTTGAAAAACTCTATTTATTCGTGTGGCACTATCTTACAAAATGGAGGACAAAACTGGCACCATATAGACACATTTGAGCTTTGTTATTTATGCTCCCAGCATACTAAGTTAAGTTGGAATTCATTAAATGGTTTCGAAGATATAGAATGCTATGCTAAAATAGCTAAATGGCAGCCATTTTGAAAATACGTGTCTCACATACTTGAAACATTGTTGTCATTTAGTTGCCCTAAAGTAATATTTGGTTGGTGCAACTAAATATTGGTTTGGCTCTACGTACATTAAAAATTTCTGTTTGTTTAAAAAAGTTGCAAGTGGAACCGAGTTTCGAACCTAGATCTTTTGGCGCCTGAGCACTACATCCTAGTAAACTGAAGTAAAGTGACTAGTGATAAAATTGGAATGTTTTTAAACATATACATTTCAAATACTGGAGAACGTGTTTAAATAAATTTTTCAAGTTTTAAGGCCCTTGATGTATAGTTTCATGTTGAACTTGTTTTAATATTATATTTGTACCATTATTCAGCATCAGTAACTGCACTAACAAACACCAATACTATCCTAATTGTCACAAAAAAATACAAACCAAATCTCGAGCTGTATTTTTGATAGAAGGCAATCAAATCAGTGGCCAAACAATTAAATACAATTGATACAACAAAATTTTTCGTTGGTGGCCTAATTTCTTTTGGCCCAACGCAGAGGTTTCGTTTATTGAAGTAGTATTTTTTTAGATAAAAAAAATTAATTTGATTGTTTTTCAAGTTTTGCTCACTTAACGTAATAATTTTTGGGGGCAACTAAATATATTTTTGGCCGTATACCAACAAATATTTTGTTGGCTGAAACAAAATCTTTCTGCCAGTGTGGAAATGTCCAAGTTAAACGTTCTTACCTTCGTGGAATAATACACAGTCCATCCTGTCGATTTGAGTAATTTACAATCTGAGTGTTTCTGACGTAGTACTTACGTTGGAGATAACATTGTGAACACTGCTTGAGAAGTAACATTTCGTCGCCAGTGTCTTCAAAGGATGTGGATGCTATAACATTACGGCACAAACTCCATATAACTCAGTTTAAATTCAGGCGACGTAATCTCGCCTGATCAGCACTCCAAGTTCTAACAGGTGGCAATGCATAGCCTACTGCAACCATAATATTTATTTCATGGGCAATGCTAGCTGCCTTTGTAGTGTACAAAGCACTGCAACCACCACTTCATCTTGCTTCATGCATGTTTCCTTTTAATTTACACATTTCACATTTCGTACATTTTATGGCATGCGAATTCAAGCGACAGTCATTGTTCCCACTTCAATTTACCATTCTTATGTATTAATAATGGCTTATATTACTGTAAAATTTTATATGTATATATATATATATATATATATATATATATATACACACACACACTGTAACTGTGTAATCGGTTTTCACGGTGATGGCAAAGAAACGCTGGTAGTAACGTCAGAATGTCCTACAAGTTTATTATAGTCCATTCACTGTTACTTCCAACATTTCTGAAGCCCTGCTATGTTTTACTCTTAGGCTATTCCTCCGCCTCGCCCAAACAAAGCTTAACTAGGTCTAAAAAAAATTACACAAAATGACAACGCACCGTGTGAGCGCTCAGTTTAATATTTTTCGTGAGTACTATTTCTTAGGCATTACCACAAACCTTCTTTTTTCTCTGTTTTAATTCACATTAATTAAAAACGAAATATTATAATTTGTAGATAAAATATAAATAAAGGTTTAATTTAAGCATAAGATACTTCTACGTTAAGAAACGTATAGAAGGATCGTGAAACATTATATTCAGGAAGTAACCAAACACGTGATACATGGGGTCAATTTTCAAATGTCTGATTCGAGAAGTGTGAAGGTAACGAATAGACTATACAGTTGTAGTCGTCGCATGATCCTTAGCGTGAATATGGGGTAGAGTATCACGCTAGCTGAGCATAACCAGTCGCCGTTTCCCAACATTGAACTGCTTCTCCCATAAGAAATCTCGTTTTGTTCCTAAATAGTAAATCATAAGGATAAAGATTAAGGCTCCCGCCCACCTAGCGCCTTTTTTCTTTTTCGCTTTCGAGGCTGAGAAGCGTGGGGGCGATAAGGGCGACAGTTCCACGCTCATAAAGTGCGCCATCGTCGCTAAGCGCATGACTCTGAACTGGGGCGCAGCGATATCGTCGCACTGCGTTTACCTATAGGACTTTCAGCGGTGACCCTATTATTTTATCGTTGGTATGTCTGTAAGAAGGTTCAATGCAGGGCCCTTGAGTAGTTATGCGTGTATCTCACGTGTGTATTTTGAGATACAACACTTTGAACAAGACGTTATTTGTTATTTTCGAGTACTCGAGAATGGCGTTTCTAATGCGCGGGAAGTCGTGAAAGCACTCGACAGCCCTCGTCTGAAGTGTGTGTTCTTTTTGTAGAAGCCGCCCAAATCAATTCACCCACTCTTCGCTCACTTTTTGTAGAGCAGCAAATTGGACGCACGTTTAATAGTTTCATAGTACTTCAAACACACTGAAACGCATTTCAAGCACCAGGTAGACGGGAGCCTTAACCACGGCGGGACGGGCTCGCGTTCAGAGGGAACGTGACTCAAGTCAGGATACGAAGAGGCGATGACGCAAAACGAACCGGCAGATTTCAAGAGGGGGGAGGGGGAGTGAAAGGATGACGACAGCGGCGAGAAAATAGCGCTTCTCGTCGACGCCTCACGTCGGCAGATTTGGCGGGACACGCGGGCGTCGGCTGCGCTGACGCCGCAGAGGGATTAACGTGATCCCCGCCTTCCGCGATAAACACCGGAGCCGGTGGGATCGCCCGCGCGCCACTACGACCCAGGAGTGTATTTACAGCATATATACTGTATAGTCTATTCGCGGTTTCTTCACACTTTTTTAATCAAACCTTTGAAAAATCATGCTATGCAAGTCGTGTTTGGTCGTTTCATAAGTATGTGACGTACCACAAGCTTTTTATACGTGGGTTAACATAAAATTGCCTCATATTTGGCTAATTTAAAATTGTATTTGTATTTTATTTATAAATTATAGTAGTAGAGGGATTATGGGGACTTTGGTACATCGGGACCTGGGACCGGAGCGTCGGAGTTGTTCGTGCTCTGTCATTCCGGTTGGCCGGTGGCCATCTTGCATCCATGTGACATTTACCTTTGACACCAAAAATCCAAAAATCTGAAAAAATCAACAAAAATTCCAAAAAAAAATTATATTAAAAAGTGTAAAATAATAAATTTAAAAATTATAAAAACATTTATTTAAAAATTTTCTTTTTAAAAAAATTTAAATTTCCGGAGGTTCTCCACAACTCCTTCCACCCATACTCATTCCACCATCTTGGTAGGTACAGTCCACCATCTTGGTAGGCGTCACAGCCACCATCTGGTATTTTGATGCAGTCCGCAATCTTGGTAGGTGCAGTCCGCCATATTGGAAGGCGTCACAGCCACCTTCCAGCATATTGGTAGGTGCAGCCATCCCCCATCTTGGTCGGTGCAGTCCGCCATCCTTGTAGGCGTCACAGCCACCATCCGCCATCGTGGTTTTTTGTTTTTCATTTGTTTATACATTACTGGAGTTTGTCTCTCACCTTCTTTCAACCCCCATCTCGGTTTTTTCGTTTGTAATTTGTTTTACATTGCTGATGTTGTCCCCAGAACCACGCCCAGCAGACGACTGACCCCGTCCACTCTCCCCTTCCAATGTATTTAATTGACCAATTGTCCCACCCCTGATTCTCATTATCTAATTGTTTACCCCCTTCAAATACATTTAATTGCTCCGCCAAAGTGTCTCATTGGCTAATTAATAGGGTGTTTTCAGAAACCTTCGTTCGATCAATTAGTTGGTTCCTCTCCACCTCTTCCAATATATTTAATTGCTCCGCCAATGTTTCTCATTGGCTAATTACTCAGATGTTTTCGGAAACCTTCTATCCAACCAATAGGTGGCCTACTTTAAACGTGAGGGCGGACTATTTTTCCCACTTAAAACCTCTTTATAGGGCGCACCCTGAGCCCCCTCTTCAAATCAGTAATTTTTCTTGCTCTCAGAAATATACGCATGTTGTAGAATTAATTTTCTACATTCGAGAGGGATTAACATAACTCTATAACTTCATGGTCTCTGTAATGCACTGGCGGCAATATGCTCTAATTAGTTTGCACTTGTGATGTCTTTCCTTATATGTCTCGACGAGGTTGAAGAGTGGTGAATGAGAACTGTACGCGTGTGTCTTTGCTGGAATTCGTAATGTGGTATAAAGCTGCATGGTGGACTAGCATCTCAGAAATAAAAGTATGCTTTAGTTCGCGTAATTAATAAACAGTTAATACTATTCACACCTGCTGGATTAGAGGCCGCAGACATTCGGCTAAAGTTACATAGCAGAGTTTGGTACTCTAAGGGAGAGGATAAGGGTGTTTTACCGCGGATCAGATACATCTCTTAATAGAGCGAGCGTACAAGAATGTATGAAACTACAGAAATTTGTTTGCCGCAGGTAACTGTTTTTTATGATTTTATACTTGTGGTGAGTATACCTTTACGCTAGCGTCTCCTCGCGGTATATAATTTTTTACCTGCAAAACGGACTATATTAGCATTATTTATGGGTATAAAAAGTTCTATAAGCTGACAATGGGTGCTAGAAAAATCGGCGCACGTGGAGTATCCATGAGGGTATTTTTTCCAGCTGCCTAAATTTTCAAATTTACTGGTTTTAAACTTGGGAGGAAATGGTTTAATGATGAGCGTCTATACCTGGGTTAGGGGGAATCCTTCACCGTGCGTATCGCGTACCGTGAGGGGTAGCGAAGTGGTTTTAACTTCTTTTTTTTATTTTCTGAGCTATAATTACTTTATAGAAAGCAACATAACGCATCCGTACACGATACATGATTTTTTTCATATCCTTAGTTTATTTTTTAAATAGTTACGCTCGTACACGTAATATATATATATATATATATATATATATATATACGTTTATTAGTGATGGCTAGAGTCTCATTGAATATTTTTCTCTTTAAATTATAGCAAAACTTACATACCTAATATTTTATTTTATTTAAATTATAACAAATCTTATATACTTTTTCTTTATCGTTTGGATTTTTTTTTAACTTACGTGAGCAGGACATAACTCAAGATAAAATAAAAATGTATTTATTGTTTTAAACACATTTATTTATGCACACACATTACAATATTGTTATTATTCTGCATAATACAAGGAATGCTTTTTTACACGTGTTGCTTCTCTGAGTCTTGGAAGGCATTACACATTTAATATTTTTTTATGTGCAGTGGGTTCCTCATAGTCTTTTTTTTATGTACCATGGGTTATCATGTTATCATAACTCCACAATCTTTGGGCTTCGGCGTTGCAAGGGGCACAGCAATATCTTTGATTTTTGCACTCGTGAAGTATTGTGGCGTACGTCTCGACGAGCTGTCGAAATGGTGGGCAGCGGCAATGCTTGGAAGGTCTACAAAGTTCGTTCCGATGGGGCACGCATTGTGAATCGCCGACTCTTGGCGTCTTCCAAACACATACACAGGGTAATAGGGAATTATGGCAGGGTCCAGCATTGCCGTAACTTCCTCGTACGGAATATTCCCCTCGCCCAACTTTAGTCCGTGCTTTTCGTACGTATGTAGGCGGTACGCCTGTTGCGTGGTACTGCCATGGACACGGGGGTAAAAAAGTGAAAACTTTTGTTTTCTCGTCATCTTCACTGCACGAGATGGTAATCTTCGTGATGGTGTATGAGTCCAACGAGCGAAAACCTTGGTTTTGCAAAACAATTTTTTTTCCACTAGATGTTTTTTGTTATATCAAAAAATTTTAGATTCCCACGCACACAAACGAGTTTCAAATTTTTTTTTACAAAATCATTTAAAACTTCATCGAGGTCCATACACATCGTGCACCTGTGTTATGCGTTGGTTTCCACGCCGGGAATTGCTTGCCAGTAAATTATTTTTCGGAGGGGAGCATCTTCCTCGGGTACACCTTGCGAGTAGATAACTTGCAATCGGATGTCGTCTTCTACGGGGAGGGCGTCTTCTACGGGGAGGGCTTCTTCACGGGGACGGCTTCTTCACGGGGACGTCTTCTTCAACGGAGAAGTCGTCTTCCACGCACGCAGATGTCGCGAGGGCTGCTCGGCGGGCCTTGCACCAACCCCTGCGATGTCGTCGATGTCTTCGTTTAATTTATATATAATATTTAAATAAAAGTTAAATTTCACAAGAAATGTAATATTTTTACGTATTTTAACTAAAGCATAAAACAATTGTGATACGTGCCATATTTAGGGAACAACCAAGCACGCTATTCGTGGGGTGATTTTTCAAAGGCGTTGATTCTGAATGTCTGTAGTAAACCGCGAATAGACTATACCTACAACTTATCTCCTATAGTGATTATTAATGCTCCGCTACCTGGTGCTTGAACAGTTTTGCACGTGTTTCCACGAAACTATTAAACGTGCATACAATGTGCTGGTCTACAAAAAGAACACACACTTCAGACGAGGGCTGTTGAGTGCTTTCAAAATGGCAGGCACGTTAGAAAAATCATTTCAAAGTACTCCAAAATGGCTAAAAGCTGTTTTTTTCAAAGCGTTGCATCTCAAAATATACAGGTGATATACACACAAAAATACTTAAGGGCCCTGCACTGAACCTTCTTCAGACTTTCCACTAATAAAATAATAAGGGTCACCGCTGAAAGGCCTATAGGTAGCCTGCACGCAGTGCGTCTAGATCACTGCACGCCAGTTGAGAGCCATACGCTTAGCGGCGATGGCACACTTGATGCGCGTGGCAGTGTCGCCCTTATCGCTGCCCGTACCGGTAGTCGTGTTGCGGCGCCCTGTCTTGCTGACTCAACCTCCAGTGCTCGGGCCAGGGCGTGTGCAGCCAGACGTACTGCTTGTCGTACATCTGTGTCGGCGATGGCATCGATGAAGAAACCGACTGCTGTGATGTCGCGCGCCTCCTCGGGGCACCCTTCCAGAGATGGGTGGCAGAGCCGCACGATGTCTTGCCATAGCTCCTGCCGTGGCTGCCCTAGTCGCTGGGTGCGGCTTCGCAGTTGGGCATGGTGGGCACGTCGCAGGTATCGATCGACGAAACATAGTTCCAATGCCGACACCAGTGTGGGGTACTCTAGTCCATGGCGCTCTGACAGAGATTGCAATATGCTCAGTGTGGGGCCTCTCAGTACAGCGGCGGGGTAGTAAGCCCGCTGTTCAGTTGTCCAGCCATTTAAGCCAGCAACTATTACAAACTGGTGTTGGTACTCCCGCCATGAAGTCTGGCCATCGTAAGAGGCGGGCTTAATTGCGACCCCCTCGCCCACTCCTGGTTTCGCGACACCCATGCTGCAGAGCTGCTGACTATCCTCCGAGGTTGCTGCGTTGGTGACGACTTGCACTGCTTCCTCACTTTTCTCGGCTGGCGATGTTGCGATAGGCGAATTCTGTTGCTGATACTGTCCATCTTCTCGTTTACAGCATTAACTATTTAATTTACTCTGCCAATTTTCATATTCACTAACTCGCTAATACCTTCTATTTTCCTGTCTACATTCGCATTAGCAGAGTCTATTTTATTATCTACTAAATCACTTACATTAGTTATTTGGCTATTTGACATTTTCGTTTACACTTGCTATTACAGAACTAATTTTGTTATTTACAGTCTCATTTACTCTACTAACTTGGTTTTTTACATCTTCTTTCATGCTAATTACACGTGCGCTCTCTTGGCTACTTATCCCCTCAATCACTGCTCTTAGTGCTTCCAATTCCGCAGACATTTTCCTTGTTAACATTCACGGCGTCAGTTGTACAAAACAGTCTTAATTATTTTCACACACAACTATTGCAATTAACTATTTGTTTTAAAATCGCTAACTACTCGCATATAGTCTAACTTTATTTACAATTTATTAATTAATTATTGCCTACATCCCACTTCTGACACCAGCGTTCCATGGGACGCCTGAGGGACGTATCTGAGCTCGTGAGGGATGGAGGTCTTAATAAAAATAAAATCACTAAATTCAACAATTATATTTATTCTCAATGCTACAAACAGTCAAACATCTGTTATTTACTAGTCTGAGCGTCCTATTAACTCTTATTGTTCTTATTGAGCGCAATATTTAATTACAATCTCAATTTAAATTAAAGTCGTTATTACAGTCTTTACTCTTGCTAATGTCCCTTAAACTGCTCCAATTATTTCCAAACGTTCAGTTAAAACTGTTATTTCCATCGTCCTGAATATCATTTCACTCGCGCATCCAGTCCACAGTCCCGCAGATCAGTGCCACCCTTCACTGCACACAAGCTCGCTGACGCACTATCGCAGATCGCTGCAGTCGTCCCTCGCCGCTCCGGAATCGCCCATCTGTCGCTTAAGGTCGCGAGCGGCCAAACTCTCCGCTCTTTAATCACACTACCCTCAGAAACCCTCATGTGGTATTTATACTTGAGGTAGGTGCCGTCTATAACGTTCTCGGCAATCCAAGATGTTCTGGGAAAAAAACACTCCCCCACTTATCGACAAACATAACTAAAGTAGTCATCAACCAGGCAGTGCNACACTCCCCCACTTATCGACAAACATTACTAAAGTAGAGTCACCAACCAGGCAGTGCTGCCTCCCTCCTCTCCTCCTGTACAGGCAGGGGAAGGGGAGGGGAATATTCTAAAACACCTGGGCCAATCTGGGGAAACTCAGTTGGCTCATAAAGATAAATGTTAGCTGCAGAGGGCAACCTCTGTAACTACAGTTTGGGAGGGTGCAGGGAGTTGGGAGGGGGCCAATCTAGTTCCTTCCTAATCTCCCTGTAGGCTATGAAAAAACCCCATTGGGTGGTAATGGGCCCCTCAAGGGTCTGGTCTTCCCCCCGCTCTGAGCTTCGGCAGTGATGAACAATGGCGGTGTTCTGGGAAAAGTGATGATGACGACGCCATTCGCGCATGATAAATGGAGAAATATGAGCTTTTCAGGGTGAGCGAGTTGCGAGCTGCGACAAGAATGATCGTGTGGGCTCGCTTTCTGTAACAGATACGCGGCCACCGGCATATCGCTCGCCTGTTCATTCAAAACGATGCCTTTGCCTCGCTACCGCCACTATAAGTCCATGGCAGCCCAATCCCTCTTTGCCGTGATGCATGTCTCCTTGCATGAAATCCCTTCCTTGTAGGCGTATGGGGCTTAGCCCTGAGACGCACTTAACTCCCGTTCCTACAGCGGGCTCATATAACACTTAGTTTTAGAGTAGTTAATAAAAAAAAAAAAAAGCTACTGCCACTATCATATAACCACTCTCTGTCCTCTTCGCGCGGGGCGGGCCAACGTCAGCGGCGCGGGCCACAGACACGTAACAATATTTTATTATATTTTAACAATAAATTGTAATATTTCATGTTTAATTAATATGGATAAAAACAGAGACGTGTTAAGCGTGTTGGTGATGCCTAGGAAGAAAAAGTTACGTTTGGTGTAATGTCCTAGACTTTTTGAAGCTTTGTATGCGTGAGGCAGAGGAATAACGTGAAGGCAGAACATTATCAGGACTTCAAAAATGTTGGAAGTAACCATGAATTGACTGTATTTAAAATATTTTGTCTTATATATGAAATTACAAATTGAACTCAGCCCATAATAACTATAGAAATTCCATTTAATAGTGCTGTGTGTAGCAATAAACTTTAATCTTGTATGACGCTATATGTATAAACCCAATATAGACCGAACATTTCCGCCTTAACAGTGGCAGGTGTTTATAGACCACGTAGAAATTGAGTCGAGTGGAGAGATTTGAGAGGCTCTTAACATCGAGATCCTGAGACCCGATGAAGGTGAAGTAAGGTGAGTATGGAGCAGCGTCGGAATGCCAGGACGGAGGAAATGGAAGATCCCCGAGAAAACCCGCCAACCAGTGGCATCGTCCGGCATGATTCCCACATGCGAAAATCAGGGAGCGACCCCGCCAGAAACTGAACCCGGTTCGCCACCGTATGAGGTGAGTAGTCTAACCACTTCACCACCGTGGCCCCATAGACCATAAATAAATTGAGAAATTTAGCATGATGTGGCCTACATTTAAATGTCCTCAAATAAGTGTTAGAAAACTATGAAGTCAGTTGCAACATAATGTTTCAGGCGCGAGCAAGGGCGAGGCGAAGATCGCTGACCAACGCAAGAAGGGCCACAGCTCCAAGGGCTTCCAGAACTTCCACCACAAAGACGAGACGGGCAAGTCGTCGACCTTCTTCGACGAGTCGAGCGACGAGGGGGAGGCGGTGGACTTCCGCGGCCACAGCGGCCAGTACGGGGACGCGCGCGGGGCGTCCTTCTCCGACGGCGCGGTTGACGCCGCCTACCGCAGCGGGCAGGGCGGCACGCGCGGCGGCTACGAC